>VZUI01078122.1:0-163895 GCA_013401135.1 Cettia cetti
TAATAATAATAATAATAATAATAATAATAATAATAATAATAATAATAATAATAATAATAATAATAATAATAATAATACTACAAAAAAATCATACCAGGATTGCCACCATTTTCCCTGGCTCATAAGGGTCACAAATAATGTTTGTCTGTGTACCAAGCAGCCTTGGTGCAGAGTTGCTGGAGCAGAAACAGCTGCCTGACTGCCTCCAAATCCAGCCTCAGAGCAACCTCCAGTGGCAGCGAGCTGTTCCCACAGACAGGGCACTGATGGCACTGCTGGGAATCCCAGCATGCTTCTGCCACCAGAGAGAATGCTGGCCCTCATGGGCACGCAGGAAAAATGTATGACCACCACCACTGCCATCAGGGCACCAGGATAAAAATGGATGAATGAATGAATGAATGAATGAATGAATGAATGAATGAACGAATGAATGAAAAAATAAATTGCCTGTATGTCCCCATGACTCATAGAACAGCCGAGATGCTCTACTGGCACAACCCCAAATTTGTCATCCACTTAAGATACAATTAAAAAAGTAGAAAAAGGGGCAGTTATTAGTTTTAAATTTTGTGTCAACTTTCTGCTGGTGACTGGACAAGTCACACACTTGTTGCAATTCAAGAATTAGTGAGATACCCCAGCACATGCAAACCTAAGCACAAACTCCACTATCTTCGCTATGTGAAAATGGAATTAACCAAGAACATATTTAGCATTGCCATCTATAAAGTGCTTTGTTGAGTGAAAGTCTGAACTACAGTCCACCAACACTGATGAAAGGTCTGAGGACTTTGGGTTCGCCTCTCTACAGAAAGCCTTTTCTGTTCATCTTTTACCACAACAGGCACACGTGCTCTTGTGAATAGAGGGCTACAGCTTACAGTTGCAATCCACAGTGTATTTTGCCATCTCAGCTATGCCTTTTTTATTGTCTCATCTCATATACTAAGTCCTGGGGAACATAGCTTGGCTCAGCCAAACCCAACCAAGCAGAAGCCTCTACTCTGCAATCCAGGTTCACACAATAGAAGTTAGAATAAGTAAAATCAACACCACCAAAGGTAATCAACATTTTATTTATAAACATACATTTGCTATAAAAGCTGTTGAGTTTTAGACAAGTTTTCCTAATTTCCAGAGGCATTTTAGAATAAATAAAATAAAGGGAAGATTAGCATAATTGGTATTCAACATTAGCCCCAGCTAGGAGAGCAACCCTTGCCCCTGAAGGGATATGCAGGTAAGGATGGTTCTCTTCTGGTTCACCAACCTTTACAACATTCACTGAAAACTACAGATATACTGCATCACTAACATTATATAGCAAGAGTAAGGAAAAATACACCATGAAAATGGGTTTGTAAAACACAGATGGGCTATGACACCTGTTCAGGTTCTCTGAAGTAGTAAGAGACTAAATAAATTCCAAAACATCTAAAACCCATTACATATATTGTACTTGCTCAGTAATAATAAATCATTTTTTGCAACAAATATATATACATTGCAGTTCAAATGTAGGAAAGCATTTTTTTCTGTGCTCAAAGTTCCTGACTAGAAATGTGTTTAGAAATGTCTTAATGTGTTTAAACTGGAAAAAAAGTGAAAAAAAAATCTTAGCCTGAATGAATTTGCCATGTAAGATTCCAGGGAATATAAAATCAAACACAAGAAGTTGGCAAGTACAATTCAGAAAACTGTTGAAAATTATTCTGTGCTGGTGAGTAGATGTTCATTAGGGGAAAAAATCATTGTCGAGCACTGCTTCATTTCACTTTACGTACAATCAACTCTGCTAAAACATGCATATACAAAACTATCTGATAGACACTGGGATCAATTTCCAAGCAGCTCCAGAGACCCAGTGATGTGTCTGCAGTATGATGCAATATCCCTCCCCCCTTGTTCATGCACTTTATCCAAACCATGTTCCTAAGCCCTTTGGGCACTTACCCCTACATGAATGAGAAGCGGACCTGACCTCTGCAACAACCAACCCTTTGATACACTTGGGGACTGATTTGCACATCTAACTCTATCACATGGGTGAAGCAGTGCTAGAGACTCATATTGAATAGATGCACAAGCATGCACAGTCTCATTTCAAAATTAGGTTCAGACATTATGTATTTACATATCCTTAATGCAGTGCATGGAGGTATACAGATGTACCACGACAGTTACGAGATCTGCTTCTTGAATTTCCATGTTGCACATTCTTTGTGGGAAAATGTTATAACAACCACAAGCAAAGAGTAAGTTCTCCTGGTTACCAAAACCCTTTAACAGTAAATCATGCAGGTGGTTGATCAAAATGTAGGATATCACTTTTAGTTCCAAAACATTTGTCTGATTAGTTTTATTTTTACTTAAAAATATTCCCCGTGTGAAGTCCACGAAGGACTTCAGCTTTTTGGATTTATTGCATCCATAAGTCATTGCTGACTGTGTGCAACAGCTTTGCATTTTCTAAGGCACAATATTAAGGAAGTAACATGTAACTTTCCAGCAGATAGTCACATTGTCCTCCAATGACATCGCGTGTGTGTTTGATGACACGCAGTTTTGCATGGTTATGCAACTCACATGCAAGCAACTGCCTAGCATTTCAATAAATAATTGCTATCTAGAGAAAACCTCAGAATTATTGCTTCCCTAATAACCACTTCATTTCTATTTACCAACACATCAAAAGATGACAGATATGCACATAGATAAAAAGAGATCTCTATTCATTTAGTTTTATAGTGGTTTTAAGGCAGAAAAAGATTTTTTTTTCCCTCCATTTAAAGATATTTCTAGTAACTGTTTACCAAAAAGTGCTAGGATATTTTACAGTTGCAACACATTCCCCTAACTTTGTCTGTGTATTGTAGATACTTGCTGAACCTCTGTTTCAATGAGCTGCTGGATCACTTTAGTAAGGAGCACATGCTTAATCAAATAGCACAAAGGAAAACTGTCCCAAACACAGGCAAGGTAGTTTTTCTGCCTGTGGCTCCAGCCTCCTCCCCGCCCATCTTCCACACTTCTGGGTGTTGCTGACTGGTTTTGGGTAGTGGATGGAGGAACACTGGCTCAAGGCTGTCTAATTCTCTACCCTGGTGGGTACCCAAACCACAAGTGTTACTCCGCATCAGATTTCAACCAAGTGTAACATTTGCAAGTGAACAAGCAGGTGTCCAACCCACTCAGATCGATTGGCAAGTTACATGCTAAAGAGAAAAGCTTCACCACAGCATCAAACTGCAGCTTGGAGACTCACAACTCCACTGGGTTTGCCTGCTCAGCTGCCCCTCCCCCATATCACCTTTCATTGCATTTAATAACAATACAGGCTGCTGAACTTATGAAGAAGGATTGCTCATGATGGAATTTTTCCATTGTTAATGGTATGCAGTCTTTCGGTTTAATGAAATCTTTATTTCAAAGAATATTAAGCTATAGTCATGAACATTACTTGAGGTACACAAACAAAAAATCCTATGACTAAAGGTGCAATAATTTATTTGTTTAACTTCTACCCTCCACTGAAGGTAATATAAACACAAAATGCTTCAGAATGACAGGATGTATTATCAAACTAGTCTCTGTATAAAAAAAGTTATAGCTTCAGTTATAACAGAGAAGTCGTGCTGTGATGTTTAGTTTTTCAAATGCACTGATTAGATACTATCTCAAAATTACTTCTCAGCTCAAGTTGGCATATCCTATAAAGGTTCTGTAAACTTAAACTTTTTAATTGCTAGAAATATTAAAACAAAACAGATTTATTGCATGTTTATTCTCTTATTACTTTCAAAAGAACAAGGTAACAGACTGGGTATCATAAGCATACCTGAAAGGTGGTTTTGTTTGTTTTTTTAATAGTACTCAGGCTTTGCCTTCCCAAACATGGTCATACATATCTCACAAATTTCTTAAGGAAGCAAAAACCAACATATTGCATTTCAAAGGAGCAGGTGCAACTTTTTTTGTGAGTTTTTAAAAACGAGATGAGAGCCATCATGTCCATGGATTCAAGCTTTTACAAGTGATTGTCTGGAGGCAGCCGATACATAAGAGAAGAGAGTTCCTTCTTGAAAATTATTAGGACTGAAAGCCATGTCACAATGTAGTTGGCTGTCCAGCAGCTAGGTAAAACAAAACCAAAACAAATAATTGGTTACAAATTTTAACAAACACAGACTTTTCTTTACATAATCTCTATAATTAAAAAAAAAAAAAGCATCTGGAGTTGTGTGTATATATATATATATTTGTGACCTGTTTTTCCTTTCTCCTGCAAACCTGGGGCAGTAACTACTACAGATAAGATTCAGCATAATTCCAGTGGAAATATATTTTCCTTGCTATGTGTCGAATGCATTCTGCATGAAATTTTATCTTTTTTTTACACCCAAAGAAAGTACTTGTGTGTATATTTATTTCAGGCCCTGCAGTGGCAAAATAGTAAAGCAAAGTCATCTTCAGCTGAGCCTAGTTTGTGCTATCTGGTACTACAGATTCCTTGTGCTGTTTGGACATATAGGGAATCTCACAAATTTACATCTTGCCTTTGACTTTGACATTCATCAACCTGTGACCATTCCCTGTGTTTGACATTGAATAGAGAGTTTCCTTCCTTGTGAGGTTTCGTTGTACAGAAACAACTTACTGTTAAAAACCCCTCCACTTATATCTGAAAACCAGAAATATTTTGTACCCTGGACCACTACATAACACTTAATGCTTTTCTGGTCATCTTTTTTTATGATTGATTTTGAAACAGAATCATCCACTTGTTCAGATAAGCTTCTGGGAGCCAAAATACTTCATGGAGATGTCCATAAGTGTCTCAAAACAATACTGACTACCCCTAGGTAAATTAGAGACTATCAATTCTGCCCACTGCTGCACGGGTTTCAGATGCAGCCATGGGGGCAGAAGGCACAAGCCATGCAATCAAACAACTGATTTTGCAGCATTATTCCCAGAACTGAAAGGCAAAACACTGACATTGTACCAGATTATTCTCAATTTCACATGTGCAATGCATCAAATTTAGTTAAAAATTAGCAACTAGCAACATTTTCAGTTCTATTAAAACCAGTCCTTTTAAACTGTCAACAACAATTACTGCAGGTTAAAGTCAACTAACTGGATTTTGTGATTTTGCATGACCAGTGGAAAGAGCAGGAAGAGGCAATTTGTAGTAAAAATTAAAAATGTCTTGCCATTATTATTTTTCAGGAGCCATACATTTTCTCAAAACCTATTTCCTCTTTCATGGACTTGGTTACCATTCTGCTGGGTATGTACAAATGCAAAATGTTATTACATGAAACACTGCACACAGCTCTGTAATGCATTTTCTAGTAACACTGCTGTAGAAATTATGATGGACAGAGTGATTTCTACAGCATATAAACTGAAAATTTGAGTCTTTATCTATCCTCAAGGGAAATAAATTTTTATTTAAGCATAAAGGACTAAGAAGAGAAGGAAATTATAACTTTTATGCCTTCCTCTCTTTTTTGTATAAAGATGGATATGCAAATCTGCATTTTAAGGGTCAGGACCTCATCCACATGAAGAAGGTTTATAGTATCAAGCAAAAAGGGAAACTGCTATTTCTAAATATTTCAGGTTAAATAAATAATAAAAAGTTGATATAATTTCTTAGCAGAATTTAAGAAAATAAATCGCCAAAAAACAGTTGTACAATAGCACCCTCTAGCTCTGCTGATGGAGAAGTATCTCCTTCCTGAAGCATCAGAACAAAAGTACCCATTTTTCTTCTGGCAAAGGAAGGGAGGTACCTTTCCTACGCCTGGATTTCTACAGCCAGTGCCTTTGAGAGGTGACAAGGGAAATAGCAAGCTAAGGGAAAAGAACTTTAGATGTCCACTTATCAGTTGGAACTGTAGGCAGTGAATATACCAAATAATATTTAACAGGAAGACAACAATTATTCCTATTGTTTCACATCTTACTGTTTTCCACAAGGTGGAAACCAGCATGAGCATTGATCATCACTGGTGACATTGGGGTGAAGCTAAAATATTTTAGTAATTTGGTATCAGTCACAGAAATCCAGGACTTGTAAAGACATTCAGGGGACCTGCTTTAAGGCAGCAAAATCGCAGTTTTCTTTCTGACATGCACTTGTCTGCCTCATTCTTTAAAATTTATGGCAAGCAACACTCTTTAGCACATATCTGGGGATACCACAACAAGGATTCACTACAAGTTACAGAATGTTCTTAATATTTTACATGACCTTTTTGTCCACAAAAAAGAGCCCTGGAGATTTAAAAAAATGGGAACTTCTCCAAACACGGCCCAAGGTCCTAGATCCTAGAATTATTTACACTGTCTCATGTGATGTGAGAGACCCAAGCCTCTGGGTCATGCAATATGTGTACATAGTATAGGAGTATATGTTTATGCCAGAAACAGCTTTTAAATCTAATAGTGCTGAGCAGAGATCCTCTGGGCAAAATTTAATGCGCTTGTAAATCTTTTCTGATGCAAGAAAATAATAAAAATGGCATTGGAAGACTCCTCATCCCATGGCGAAGCTCTGCCTGAGTGTCAGAGCTGGACAAACCCACCAGTTAAAATCATGGCCACAGCATTCCCAGAGCATTAGAGTTCCCAGTACTTGGTACTTACTTCTGGATCGGATGTAACAATCGTTGCAGTTAAGAAGACCATTTCTAATCCTGACATCTGTGCCACTCGCTGCATCTCCCAGCTGTCCCTTGCAAACACCACACTGCCAGTTGAAGAACAGAGAAAGTATGAGAGACCATGCCTTATTATCTGCCACAACTCTTCCCAAATTTTTCCTTAGTTTAAGTAGTTCTTGGAATGGTGAGAAAAATACTCCCCTAGAACCCAGCCCATACTCGTGGGGAATACTGCAAATCAGTTAGAGGGTTTTTATAGAGTCAAAAGGGCTTAGGACTGGATTTCAGCAACCTCCACCTACACAGAAGTATGGGACATCTGACTTAGAGGCTGCATTCTGGAGGCAGGTCAGTTGTGATGGACAAAGCTTAAAGAGGCCAGAGATTTAGTCTAGGTAAATGTCTAAAATCAAAAAAGTCTTCATATATGTCTAATATCAATTGAGCCAGAGATAACGGAAACAGATGCTTTCTGAGTTCTCTAGAAAACACTTCAGGTTATTTCCAAATTGAAACACTTAAGAACAGTCAAGAAATATTTCTGGTAAAAGCCAGAATACACCATTCATTCCATAGTCAAAGCTTTCCAACCATGGGGCAGATCAAAGATGGCTTTTGGACTGGTCATGCTTTTGGAAGGAAAAAAAAAACCCAACCTAAAAAAATTGCAAGGTAAATAATGTTATATTTAAAAAACAATGCACGCAATTGAGAAATTATATGATGCTTCCCCCCCGCCCCACCCCGTAAGTACAGAAGCTAAGTTTGCTTGCTTGATCACAGGTTTTAGTCCAATTAATGTGTCTGACTGCAAAATAACACATTAGTTGTGTTATTTCCACTTCTTTACAAACAAACACATTCCAACAGATGTAATAACCATATAGATCCCCCGGTCCTCTCATTTTCAGTTTCACATCTACTCTCCACTTGCAGCATGCACAACTTGAGATTTTTCTTTAAAAAGCAAGAGCCATACCCTGAAGCACTGAATATGGAAATAAAGACCAAGTGTTTCAATAATCATGGCAGCTCCTTTTCCAAGAGGGAGACCGCAGGTAGAACAAAGCTTCTTCCCGCTGACAGACCTGTGAGACAAACATAGCTGTAAGAACACAGTAACCAATGCTAAAATGAAGCCAATTTAGATAGGTTTATCAAGAGAGACAGAATGGGAGGAAGGAGCCCTGGAGTTCACATAAATACACATTGACCCTTCAGCCATGTTACCAAATCAACCTGTGCATCTGCCTTCCAGATAAGCAAACAAAGGGCTTAAAATGCTTAAAAGCACAACAATTCAGACACATTTCCCTGCCAGTCTGCTGTGCTAGATCAAGGGAGATGCAAGCCTCTTAACAAAGGCCTGGGTGACAGGGAACTGTCACCTGTGGATTCACAGAATCATGGAATGGTTAGGGTTGGAAGGGACCTTAAAGATTAGGTAGTTCCAAACCCTCTGCCATAGGCAGGGAACCTTCCACTAGACCAGGTTATTCAAAGTCCCATCCAACCCTGCCTTTAACACCTTTAGGGATGGGGAGTCCACAGTGACTCTGGGAAATCTGCTCCAGTGCCTTTAAAGTAAAGGTTTAACCTTTAAAGTAAAGGTTACTTAGACCTAGTCAATGCCACAGCAATTCACACAAATTACCTGAGTCAGACTCTCAGCCTGGAAATTTTTCAATTTGCTTGCAAATGGACTTGCTCAATGCAAGTCAGAAAACAGGGATGCTATTCTTGCACCCAACCAAGCTGGCAAAGTCAATAGTGACAGCATAACTACAGTAGCACAGACCAGGCACTGGCTGACTCATTTCAGTCTGTGCTGCTGCAGCCACTTAATAGTATACTAGTCAGAGAAAACCTGAAATTTGATCTGCAATGCAGAAAATACTTCCATTTGCTCCTTTAGCAGTCCTGAAGGAGTGTCTAGACCTCTCTTATAAATCTGCTGTTGGATGCCAGGCGGGTGAAAGTTCAGAGCTCCAGGAATAACTGGTGCCCTTTTTCATAATGATTTTAATAGCAGTGCAGGTACCCACTTTTATGGGTCTCTTCAGTTCTCTCCTGCCTGTCAGCCTGCCAGAACTGATGCTTGGCCTAGCAGATGAACCTGAGACCACAAGAGATCCTCTCTTGGTCTGTGTCATCCATGCTTTTTTCAGCCAGAGCTGAAGCCAGGAGAAAAACTTTGTGATACTTCATGAGTTTTGAAAAGACAATTTGATGAAATTCTACTCAGATGAGTTTACAATCTCTTGCTTTAAGGTTTTGATTCAGCAACATAATAAGCCATCAATAGAGACAGATCTGGACTGCAGCATGACAACAGAGCCATTTTGGGAAAAAAAAAAAAAAAAAGCCAGAGAAACAGAAACAGAAGCAGCAGAAAAACTCATCACAATTAGAAAATTGTCCTTGCTTCCAACTCTTGGGCCCACCATGTACAGAGGCAGCACAGACACATGACCATATTGTTGCTTCATTATCATTATTCCTTTTAGAATAACTTTGCTTGGGTTTTTTTCTCCCCTCCTACAGCCTTAAGATTTCTGCTTCTATGCTATTCCCGAGTCCACCTTCGTTTTTATTTCTTCTCCACTAGCAGATTTACTACAAGAGCAAGTTAAAGTCTCAGATCTTGGGAAATTTTTGAGAGTTTTTCTAATGTTTTAGTGGAAAAATAAATTACATCGCATCTGCTATTTACAAGACTAAGATTTATTTCAGGAAAAATCATGCAAAATATTCTCAGATCAGAATACAGCTGCTAAATAATATGAAGTAGCTATCACAACTAGTGACCTATAGTAAGGAAATAATCTGCAATTCTACCAAAACTGCAGCTACAGTTAGAAAAACACAACAAATTGTTCACATAAAAAATTCCCAGTAGTTTCACTTCAAAGCAAGTGACATCAGGAAGGCTTTGCTCTGAAAAGTGAAGAACAATGTAATTTTAAAACAAAGAAACTTTCTATGTTCTGTGTTGTATTAATTTACCCTACTTAATAAGCAAACCTATTTTAATATACCTCAAATCACCTGTGATTTAAGGCTACAGTTAATTTTTATTTAGAGTTAATACATATAACTCACTGAAAGATGTACAGATTGCTCGAGAGAATCAAATTTCTAGGAGATTAGCATGACTGTAGGCAAATTAAAAATCAGCAAAAAACCAAAATGCATTTCTAGTTTGGAAATGAAAGGAAAAAATTCTTTTTATATCAAAATTCTTTTTATAGCAAGTGCCAATATCTAGAACAGATCTGACTCCTGAGCATGTGACTATTTGCAATGAAGACATCCTTTGGCTTCTGTGCTCTGAGTTCACATTTTGACTGAGGTTTATACGATCCCACTTCAATTTTATTGACACTTCAATGATCAAGTAGAGTTCTAGAGTTTCTTTCTGAACTGTGTTATTTGAAAACATAGCAGTGCCACTGAAGCAGGCAAGAAATATGGGAGAGGGAGCTACATGTTTATCCCATGGACAGTTATGAATTGCAACATTTAGCAGACTTAATAGTGCATCCACATAATACTAATGTGATTTTCACTCTGGCAGTTCACCAGCAACTACGAGATGTGTCTGGTTTGCAAAATTCCTTATTGACCTTTAGTACCTGTTGGGTGACTGACTCAGAGCAGCAGGAGAGCAGGGAGATGACGGCCCAGATCGGAAGTTCTCCTGATAACCTGCCCTAAAATACAGCAGAGAAGATGCATTACTACAGCTGAACAACAAATAAAATCAGGTTTTGTATGGAGGACTTTCAGTAAGTATATTTCAGGATTTTTGGTTCTTAGTCTGCTCGCTGCTGCTCAGTCAGGTAACTCACAAGGTAATCAGCCATGTGGAGACTCCTGCCAACCCCACCAACCCATCACAGCTCCCACCATGATGAAGGAGGGTTAAGCCAAGTCACACCACACCACACCACACTGTCTGTTGGCCCTTTACTGGGTAAAAAGGAAGCTACCAACAGGGAAAGGTGGTTTATTTGATTTGGTTAATGGGTAATTTGTATCCATACTACTCTGAAAGAGACTGATGAGCAAACCCATGGTTTCTGTTATCAGAAATCATAGGACTGATCCACATTCTAACTGCTTAAAACGGTTTACAGATTAAATAATGATTTTCTCAAATACACACACAAGCAGTTTATAAAGAGGAATAGGTAATCAAAACTCAGTCTACATTAGTTTTGACTGGATACAACCTTGATAGAGGTAGCAGGTTTTGCAGAAGACTGTGTTCATATATATGCTAATGAAAACAGATGTTCCTTTCTCATTACATAGCTACTTTTTGTAAACATTAGGCAAACAGATCCCTTATTTACTATAAGAATTAGGGTTACTGTTCAGTAAGGCTTACTCAAAAGCACAGGCAAAGCAGCAAAGAAAAAAGATCTCACCAAAATTTACAGCAGAAAGAAAATGCTACTCTATATGTATCTTCTTTTAAAAGGTTTAATCTTTAAAGGACTAGAAAGTAGCAATTGATATGTGTTTGGAAGATGGCGAACGAAGCTCTTGGATACCAGCTTCAAAAAGGCAGAGATAACCTGACATTCCCACCCTCATATTTAGCTACTTATTAGCTATAAATGCTTGTCTCAGGCAGTTAAAACAAATTAAGCACATGAAAAGTTATGCAGATATATGCTAAGAGAGCTACAGAGAAAGAAGAGGGAGTCATGTAGAGGTTGTGCTCCTCCTGAAATTAGTAACAGTGGTGCCCGTATATGAGAAACAAAGTAGATAAATGTTAGCAGTCTAGGTGGGAAAGCCAGATACAAAGGCTGTCTTCACACTGCAGGAATAATCAAACCCAACCAATAAAGGGTGCAGGGCAGGAATGTAAGGAAGAATAGAGGAAGGAGGACTTCTCAATCTCTTCAATAACCTTTATGTTCTCACCTCCTTGCCTCCCCTGCAGAGCTTGGTTGCTGTCCCACAGTCTGGCCCAGGAATGGTCTGTGCCGAACATCCTCTGCGCACTGCGGAGATCGCTTTGTCAGCAACTGCTGATTCCAGGAGACATCTGCAGCAAGAGGTGGGGAAAACTCGGTATTTGAGGCAAAATGCTTTTGTCAATATTTATAGACCATCATGGATTATGGGCACACCACAGAGAGATATATTGTTCTTTAAAACAAACTTCTTGGAAACCCCCACAAAAGTCAGAGACAGGCTTTACCACATCCGAAGATCTCTATGGAACATTGTTCCCTTGCATTACCTTCACATACACCTATCTGATCACCTGCTGCTGAATGTATTTCTGAAAGGGGAAAGGGCAAGGTCAAACAGCAATCCACAAACAACACTTGGGAAAATAATGTATTGTCATAATGAAGGAAGCACCAGCGAGACTGAAACTTCTATGGTGCTGGAGGTTCCAAACTTCTCAATAACAAGAGTTAAGAGGATGGTGGTATAGCCACTGCTCTCCATAAACCTACTGATGAACAGGAATTCCTTTGTAATTTTCTTCTGTGCTTCAGGTGGCTCAGTGACAATAACAGCCTCACAGCAAAAACCAATCATCTGTGAGATGCCCAGGCAGCCAACCATCCCATTTTTGAGAAACAGTGCATTACCTGGACCCTGCAAGATGAGTTCTGTGGCTCACAAGCTGGGGAGAAGCCCTACCCTGCCGTGTGCCAACCATCTGGTTTAGAGAACGAGAGCTTTGCTGGGGCCTGTGAAAGGCCTGTTATCTATTTGGATACCAAGAGAATAAACCCACACATCTGATTATTTAAGGGACTAAGGGGGGAGCAAGGATAGGATGCTTTAAGAGGCAAGCAAGGAGCTGTCAGAACTCTGGCAGAGGACCGGATTGTTGAAGAAAACCCAGGAAAACCCTGAAGCAGGGTTAATAGCACATGTAGTTTAAAATTGCCAAACCTGTAAAGTTTGCTCAATCATTACTATAAATTCTCAAGGCTGAATTGCTGGATAATATATATTCTGCTTTCTTTCTTTGTGAAACTTTTATTAAAGCACTAAGAATAAAATAAAACTGAGACAAGGAAAGAAAACCTACTAAGTTTAATAGACTGAATTTGCATTTGGAGCAAGTCACAACACTGGAAACTTTTCCATCCTTAGACACTTCATTTTTTAGAATAATGAATTTTTATGCTGAACTGAAAACAAAAATCTAAAACTCAATTTCAGAATTTGCATTCACTTTCTGTCTTTAGTCCTACTTATTTACTTTCCACTGTTCACTTGTATTAGATAGATAATGATGCTAAATTTGTGAATTTGCCTTTTTTTTAGGGTGACCCTCATGACAGCAAGATTTTGGGGAAATTCCTTCCTTCAAAAATGTCAATACTTATGGGAGCTAAAAAAAGCAAATTAACTTTAAATGTCATTAGACATTGCTAATGACAAAATTGAGGCAGGTGTTGCCTTAAGGCTTGGCTTGAAAAGGTTACATATCACATGTAGTGATTTTTACTAGACTGAAATGGAATTAATCTAATTAGCTATAAAAACACAAAGTAAGTGTTGGAAATGTGCTCTCTGTGTCAAGATAAATCCTATACGTATGTAAGATTATATAAAAGATGGAAGATAACCATTTCAACTGCTACTGTGAACATGCAGATCTATAAATGAGATACCTGCTGCAGAAACTTTCATCTCTGATGAAAACAAGAGGAGTTTAAATTTCACCTTAATGTATTTATCTTCGATAACATAAAATAAATTTTTTTGTCTGAGGCATTCCAGTCTTGAAGATATATGTGTACTGTCAATTTCCAAAATTCTTTGAGTCAGATTTCTTCCTGATTTCTATCTGGAGAAGAACACATGAACAAGAAGAGTCTTACTCTCATCCTGAGTCAGTGGCAGATTCAGTCTGGCAGGTGAGCTACGCTCCATCACCGGCACGTGGTGCTCCTGTTCACTTCCTCCTTTCAAGATACCAGTCTCTGGGTATCCTGAGAGCACTTTATTTCCACTGCCAATAAAAATAAGTCACATTGTATAAATAGGGCCAGGAAAAATGTCACCTAGAATATAATGGCAAAATCAGACTTCTGAATATCAGTCTATTTTTTACAAAAAAGGTTTTTGTTATTTTCCAATTTTGCAATAACAAAGCAATGAGAAAACTTTAATGAATTAACAGGTTTGTCTCCAAATAGTCCAAGTCTTCCTGCTTACCTCAAACTGACATTTAGATGTGCTGAAGATAATTTTGAACTTGTGAAAAAGGGCTTCTTTCACAGAAAAAAATCTTTTAGCCATGTTCTCTACACACTGCCCAGCATCATCATATGCCTCTTCTCTTTTGTGAAACCTGTTAATTAGCAGTTGAGCAAAGTCCAGGGTTTTAAACACCACCTGGCAAGATTGGATATGGCATTTCTGAGCTGGCCAGGCAATTTCACACAGATTCTGAGTGAAAACAGCCACTGCTCCTTTAGTCCTTCAGATGGCTTGTGAACTGTACACATACACAGTGCAGTGATGTACACAGATGTTTGAGCTGTCTAAGGTCTGATCTGGTTGCTGTGAGAGCCTCTTGGCAAAGCCATACAAGGAAAAGACAAGCCTTCTGACATGCACAACCAGCACTGTGCACTCCCACACGTGCATCGATCTGCAGGGCCAGTGAATATTGATCAGGATATATTGTATCAAGGCCACCAAGTGCTGATGCTCCAGCATCAATCGTGGGCACACGTGACATCCCAGAAGCCAAGAGAGCACAAAGCTCCACAGGGTTATGAAATGCTTAGGGTTAATGCATACCTCCTCTTTTCTTGCCAGAGTTCATTTTCCTTGCTTTTCACAGATGACATACTGTCCTGCTCCCAGAGCAGCTTTTTCTGCTTTGCAACTTCTTTTTGTTTGCCTTCTCCTGGACAGCTGTTTGAATCAGTTGAGTTCTAGAAGACAGATAAAGAGGGAACAAGGAGCTCCCTTTGAATTTGGCATTGGCACATACATGGGAAAAGTACAGGCTGCCCCTAGATACATTTTGTTGGCACACCTTATTATCAAAAAGAACATCATCTAACATTTATATGGTAGAACTATTTGACCCTGGTAAGGCTAACTTTGGATTTAATTAAGAATTTAGCTGGAACAAGAACTAGTTGGACTAAGCTGAGCATGAAATAAATTAGGTACCAATTATGGTACTAAGGATGGCAAATTAAAACTTCCCATTACATACCCTTTGGCAGAAATCCTTGAATTACTTTGAGAGTCTAGACAGTCTCCCATTGGACTTGTCAGGACTTTGTGACTGACCTCAGCTTGTTGTCACTGCCTAGGAGCAAAGCATTACTAACATGCGTTGGGTATCCTCAAAGGAAACATCAGTACTACTTCCAAAGTGGTATGGGGGTGGTTCATACCTAACTTGTGGAGCTTGAATAAGCAATGGCATGAGATCCTTCACTTCTGGGTGCAGGCAGTGTCCTGACTGGCAGAAGCAACTCCACCAAGGAAGTTACTGCTACACAGTCATGTGAAAAATTTGCCATGGCTGATGCCTTTGCACAGGGATGAGTGAGAACATGGGGGCAGGAAGAGTGATAGGAGAACCAAATGATACAGTACTCCTAATCCTGAAGTTGACTGGAAAAAGGGAGATGACTGGGTGCAGGTGTCTTAGGCAAGAGAAAATTATGTCTGTGAATCCCACATTTACTCAACTGTGATCTCCCCCTGATCTCTACAAACACTAATTTAATCAGATGCTAGAGGTATTGAATTAAACATTACGTGCCGCATGAGTGAAAAACCCCAAACATAGAGAGTAAACATTCCTCTGTTTTGCTGCTTTTTAGGAGGGATGATGGGAGAGAAAAGGAGGAAAACTGGGGAGGTAGGATTCAGTCTCATCTGAGATACATATAAAGGACTATTTTACTCTTGAGATTTTGGATTTGGGGAAACCACTTAAGAATTTGTTCGCTTTGGAAGATAACTAAAATTTCACAGCACTGGTTAAAGAGGCGGCTGCAGAGAGAAAGTATCATTCTCTGCTCCAGTTGGAAATGGAATAGTAGCACTTTGCTTGGGAATACAGCTATTCAGTTGTGAAAATCTAAGTTACAGCACTCTGAGGTATCAGCAGTTAGAGAAGGGACCCTTACTCTTGTGGCTCCCAGACTTTGACAGCAAAGAATTAAACTTTGCACCAAAGAAGGCTTACTCTTCAGTGCCTTAATACTCCAGGAGAAACTCACCACTGTCTTGTTTCCTTCAGTGGTAGAAGAAGAAGAGGAGAGTAGCTCAGCAGAGTTTGAAGAAACAATGAATGGAACTAGAGTATCCTCAATTATCTTGCGTTCCTAAAGAAAGGATCAGGAGAGAGTGGGGGTTAAAATACATGCTTATGAAACACATAAAAAAAAAAAGATTTGGCTATGTGCCATATTTAGATGGCTAGATAAGGACTTGTGGTACCAAGAATAATGGTAACACCTCAATTTTTAATTTGCTTCAAGGTTTTTAACTTTCATTCCTTTTACCATTAGGATGGAATTTCCAAAACAGAAAAGAATATTTCACTTGCATGGAACTACTGTTTCGCAGAGCACCAGTACTAAGTTTAATATAAAAGTATGAAATTACTTCCACCATGTCTAGGCACCAAGTAATGCCAAAATACACGGGACTCTGCCCCCACAGGGAAGTCTGAGCGTGCCCAGACACAGCTGCACTGACTCACCCAGACTTGCACAGCAATTAGACACCTCCACCTCTGAGGAGGTGCTGAGTCTACCTGTCCAAATATTTAAATATTTTTCCTCAACATCTACGGCAGTGTTTATGAGAAACAGTCCTCCTCAGAATTCAGCCTTGAAGAGGATTTTCATTAATTACTCTAGGTAAGGGATGATTTTCTTTTTTTTTTTTTTTGTTATGTAAGTGGGTGCATTTAAACACACACACACACACAAAAAAAAAAAAAAAAACAAAACCAGAAAACAACCTCCTCCTTTGAGCCTTATACCTCTTCATAGTATCTACGCTCCTCCTCTTCAACTTCTCTCTGGGCCTTTTCCCATTCCTCTTTCAGCTTGTACTGCTCCTTCTGATACTTCTCCTGTACAAATGCAGGCAAATTCAGAGCATTCAGTATTAAGAGTAAATTCTGTAGTATCTCTACAGCAAAAATTAATTTTCTAAGTGTGGTTTAATCAGAAATAGGATGAAATAAAAGGATATTGGAAACATCCATGGGTGTCAAAAAAAAAAAAGCTTCTTTTTCACTTTGCCCATTTTGTTCTAGGACTTCCATTTAACACCTTCAAACTTAAGAAACTTTTGACACATTAGAAGAAGTTTAATTTCTTGGAAGTTTTAAAATTTTTGGTCAGAAATTAAGTTTATGTGCAAAAATATTAATAATTCTTTGTTAACCTTACTGTATTAAGTTTCAAAAATGTTTCACAGACCCCAAAACACTGAGACAATGGTTGTACATTAAAAACTTCAGCAAAGTAGCTGAAGGTTTTGCAGATGCTGGTACTAATTTAAGAGATATGGCAATAGTACTGATTTAAGAGATATGCCAATACAATTTAATAAATGAAGAATAACTAAGCAAGTTTAAAAGATAAATGAATAGTGTGCAAATGTTTGAAGAGAGTACAATTATAATAAGCTAAATAGCTTATTTTCTTCCACGAAGGGATGATTTCTTAAAATTTTTTTCACAGCGTTTGCACAAAAAAATCTCAACGAGGTGTTTAAAATTGTTTGCCAGAACTGGTTTGAATATGGAGAGGAATGGTAACTTCCATTTCCCTCTTACACCAGTTCCAAGATCTGTTCAGATTGGTAACCACATCTGCCTAATCCAGAAGAGAAGCATTTACTATCGAGAGAGCACCCACAGGTGTCAGAAAAATTATTATGAGAATTCTCCACCATTTTAAGAGGTGCAAAATTAGATGATTTCAAGAAAGCATAGAGATACACAAGTCCTTCTTAAAGGATTAAAAGACCCCATTTTATTATTCTCCAGCCCTTGACAGTTGCTTGTTCTTCTGTTACATGAAACAAAGACATGATTTTTTTGGGATCAAAGCTAGTCACAGTTTCAAAAGACACTTCTGACTGACTGAGAAATTCAGGTTCTCCTGGCCACTGCATTTCTTCCAACTAGGACACAAACCTAGAATTTTTAGAGTTTACCACTAAGCAAAACTAATGCTTGTGTTGAAGATATTTCCCTCTCTCACAAAATCCCCTCAAACCCAAGTCCTGTCATGTCAAAATTTAGCTTGATATT
This sequence comes from Cettia cetti, assembly GCA_013401135.1. Lineage (NCBI taxonomy): Eukaryota > Metazoa > Chordata > Aves > Passeriformes > Sylviidae > Cettia > Cettia cetti. The sequence goes on from VZUI01078122.1 coordinate 17,977, forward strand.
TTCCAAGAAGAACCTGTGAACAAAGCAGAATTCTTCAAAAAGCTATTAAAGACCATAATTTTAAAGAAGAGTTGCATAGGTATCAGGATTAACAAATTGTCAGTCTTGACAAAGAGGCTCTAAGTAATTAAGTGTTTTGCAGTCTATGCTCAGCATAATTTAAATATAATTGAGGACAAATAATTAAGGTTTAACTCTGCACTGGATTGCAGGACCAAGTCCTTTTGGTCTTCCCATGGAGTAGGGATGGGAGACACAGGAGTGCCTAAACCACAGAGAACATGTATGTGTGCTCATACATCACTCAACTGCCACAGAATTTGCTCAAGCATCCACAGAGGATGTTGAAAACACAACACAAAATGCCCAACTTTAATCCAAAGGGACAATTCAACAGCTGAACCACACAGTGGAAGACATACAGTTTCTTCCATACCTGAAGCAAGCGTTCTTGCTCATGCTGCCACCTTTCCTGGCGCTTTCGCTCTTCTTCTGGATCCCAGGACCAAAAATTGAAACGCTTACGTGAAGGAAAACCAAGCTATTAGACTGTGACACTTCACAGGGCTACCAGAGAAAACTGCACTGTGCCTGATTCAGCACTGCCAATGATGTTACAACGGAAAAATTGAGAAGTAGATAAGGGTTCTCTCAGTTAGCAGATGATATTCTTAACTTCACTGACACTTGGGATTGCCCATTCGTAGCCACGTGATGAAAGAATCATTTGGTTTACAAAGAAAGTCTTGGGACAATTCCACTGAAAAGGGAGGAAAGGTCCTAAAGAAAGCTCTAAGCATCACTGAACAGAGTCACCTCCAGGGACTCAAATTTAAGGAACGTACATATTTTGCTTCTCTATAATCATCTTTGCAACATGAAAAGCAATTTTAGGTAAAAAATATTCTCTCATTTTATGTCTGCCAGCACAACAGCCTTGCTTTGAATTTTTATCCATAAAGGATAAAAGGATAAAGGATATCCTTCACTAAGGATCCTATTACATACATTTACAATCTTTATAATCAAGGGCAATTTTAGATACTTGCTGTCATATCCTTTTCCACTACAAGTAGTATTTGAATCTTATAGGAAGAGATTATGTCTAGTTCTATATGACAAACAGAATGTGAAATACTGTGTACTTCAGAGTAGCGTTTGTGGTGTGTTGGGGTTTTTTTGTTTCATTGAGGAAACAATAGAATTGTGAAGTCCTTTCATTTCTATGCATTTAAAATACAATGGTTAATTTAGAATTACACATTATTTAGAGATTGTGAAGCTTTAGGGGCTCCAGCAACCAAATACTGTATAGCTAGCTCCAGATAAGAGAAGAATACATGAATTCCAGATTCAGACAATGCCTTGATTTGGGTTGTACTTTTCCTTTCACATGTCCACGAGAAAGAATTCTCATTCTGATTTAGGGATGTTATAAGACAGTTAGCATAAAAAATTAATTTCTGCTAAACACAAATTGCTTAACCAAACAATAATGCAAAAAATGTACTCACATTTGATTTATCACCAGTATCAGAATCAGCTATTAAAAAAACCAAAAAACAACAGAACAATGAAAGATTAAATTTAACATAGCAAAATTTCCTCAGCCTGTAAATAAATCTACATTATATCTGTATAGGAGATCATGTTAGTTTCCTATTTACTCCCACAACCAAATGCAAGGACTAATTGCAAGCAAATAAATCAGGAAACTCAATTACACCCATCACCAACAAAACTACTTTTTATCTGGGTATAGAGGAGCACAACATTAACTAATATCAGGTTCTACTCTAGCACTAGCTAATGCCATCTACTTCTGGCCACAGATGTTAGCAGTGTTCAGACACTGAGTCTTACCTACCTTGATCTACTTTTCCCTTTGTGATTCAGTGCAAGGAAGGAAAAAGTACAGCAATGCTAAAAGGATGGGACTACACTATTCAAGAGCCACAGTTACGAAGAGAACCATTGCCATTTTCTATCCAAATGTCTTTGAAAATTAGACTGATTTAAAGAAATTAATAAAAAGGTATTTATAGGCAAGGGATTTCTTTTGGGTGCCTGAAACCAGAGCATCACAATAACGTGCAACCCAACAGCTCTTTGTCAACTGTGCAGCAGGAAGAGGTAATTTCTACAAAAGCAAGAGGTAGAACAGGTCCCCGTGATCATCAGCTTTCACCCCAGCCCCGCGTCCGAAGACACCTGTGGCTGGAGCAGCAGAAGGGCTGGGGCTGTTCCAGCGCCGCATTTACCTGACTGGGAGAAAAACTGTGAGCGCCGCCAGTGGTTGCGGACCCTAAGCGGAACCACGGGCCCGCGGGGTGGCTCTGCAGGCAACGGCACGGAGACAAAACAAGAAACAGTCTGGTGAAAAGGCGAGGACAGACTCTCGGACCTGAGCCACCCTGGCCACCAGAGGGGTTTGTCTACTTGGCTTTGACCCACGGCAGCTAATTTACAATGGACCTGAAGATCACATGGACTGTCTGCATTTAAATGTTACTTTTGCAACATGGCTCCTGAACTTAAATGAAAGCTCCAGCATACCGATGTAAGAGCAGTCACCCTTTCGAGCCTTGCACGGTGCTTGCATTCATTCCGATTGCAGATGCAGGTTTAAACGGATTTTGTGAGCCTTTCGGTGCTCTATAGGCTGTGAACACTAGAGTGCAGCCAAGTGTTTCAGCACCAGCCAGAAAACTGACAAGGCAAGAGACCTACAACCTGTTATTTGGTATTTGGATTGACTTGTTTAACATAAAATGATATTGTTCTAAAAGTCTGCTTTGGTAGCACCTACCCACTAAAAACAAGTGAGAATTCTATTCCTTTTCAGACAATCATAGAGTGGTTTGGGTTGGAATGAACCTTAAAGATCACCTAGTTTCAATTCCCCCTGCCATGAAATGGGACAGTTTCTGCTGGATCAGATTGCTCAAAGCTCCATCCAGACTAGCTTTGAATGCTTCCAGGGATGGGGTTTCCACAACCTCTCTACACAACCTGTCCCAGTGCCTCACCACACTCATCATTTTTCCTAATATTGAATAAAAATCTACCCTCTTTCAGGTTAAAGTTTTTACTCATTGTCCTATCAGTACGTGGCTTTGTAAAAAGTCCCTCTTCAGTTTTTTTCAAAGTGTATCACCTTCAGCAGTTTTAACCTTGAAAATATTAGGCTACTCAGCATATTACCTATAGACTAACTACCTAGCAAGTTCTTATGGGGAAAAAACCCTCAGTTGATTTTTCTCTCTTTCTTCCATAATACCTACATATATGCATATTTAAAATAAATATAAAATCAAACTACTAAACATTATCAGTCTCAAGCAATACTTTGTCATGGAGGCAAGGCAAAAAAAATTTCTGCACTGCAAGAACTTGTGTTGGGCAGTGATAAAAATTCAAGGATATGGCCAGATGTGTGTATTGTTCATCTATGAAAAGGAGCTCCACAAGAGTAGCTGAGTGCAGAATTTATTTCCATAAAATTTTATCGTGAGATAAAGCCAATTGCTAAGTAATTTTCATCTGTGAGCAGCAGTATATAATACTCATGGACATAACACAGCCTTTACTGCTAGGCCACGTAAATGCAAGAAAGGCCTCACCCTCTGCTCTGTCAAATTTCTGCTGTTGTGTTTAAGAGGAATAGCCAGAAGAGTTCTTTTCATTGCAGAAGCCACACTACCAATATCAGTCAATGAAACTAGAAAGTCATGGATTAGGCTCAGATCCCTGAACACCACATGCCCATATTCAGCTACTGTCTGGCTGACTTTTCTAAATGCTTTTTGCTCACCTTGTAGACCAGAGTTATGCAGAGTAACTTGACTGGTTTCAGGCAGTTTCTTTAAAAATGGCAGCACTACACTCCCCTTTACTTCCAGGGCTTTTGCTTTAATCACCTGTTCAGACATTTGGGAGCAGAAAACAGCATTAAAAAGAAAGAGGTTCAAAGGTTAGCTTAACCCCTTTCTACTTATTTTCTGAAACAACATTATCAAAGACGAAGCCTCTACCTCCAGGAGGACAACAGGGAGTTGCAGTATTGAAGTCCTGTAAGTAACTGGTAGCTGTTTCCTGTTGACATTCACACTGCCCTGCACACCAAAGTCAATCCTCTAACAATATCTAACTAACCAACATTTCACTCACCTGAAAGAGCAGTATGGTGACAGCTATTTGTTACCTCTGCCACCACGGGCACTTGTTCAGCACTTCAAGAAGACTAAGAGGATAAACTCCACTGTTTACACCTTCTGTATACTCTGCCCTCCCAACAGGTGGTAGGACTGGGGTTTGTAGGTTAAGTTCTCATTTCTAGTCTCATTAGTTTATAGGTTCAAATGCTACAAGCAGACAATGTGGAGGTCCTTTCGAGGGGGAACCCTTTGATGACCACAGGATTTGGCAGCTGAAACCATCCTTCAGGGTCATGTTTTGAATGAACTCCAGAAGTGACATTTTATGGAGAAAAATACCAATTTGCACAATAAGCATTTCTGTGTAAGATCTCTCTCTCTTTTTTTTTTTTTCTTCTTTTTGGTTTTGTTTGTTTAGTTTCCACTCCCTCTTTTTCTTGCCTCTACATACCTCCTGTGTAGAAGGGACCTCTGCTTCCTTCTGCTGCTCTATTTCAGCTTTCTTCACATCTTTCTTGTTCAAAGCAATTTCCTCTGAAGGGACAGGACTGGGAAGAAATTCTAATCTCTTCACAACGGGGCTGGCACAAGCTGCAGTTGAGTTGATTTGCTTTTGATCTAAACCCAATCCACACATAAAAGAGATAATGTTGCAAGGTTAAGATACTTCCTCAAATAAAACATACACCTATTTCTTACAATACAAGTTCTTACTGGATATACTGTGAACCCATTTACTGGACATTTTGAAAAAATAAACTTTTTTTCTGCAACATGGGAAAAATTAATCTCTCAGAGAAGACAAAACTCAAAGAATGAAATTCACCTATCAAAATTTATGCACTTACACTTGACTTGGGCATCATGGGACATCCTTCATGGTCAATAAAAACAGAGAAGAAGTCCTTGGGAAAGAGTCACACAAACTTGTATTTCAGGCACTCCTCTGTCTGAGATGAGCTGTAACCTCCAATGGGCCTACTGAGCCAAGATCTCTTTACTGAAGTTATGTGATGAACCCTACACTAAGATGTTACAAAGTAGGAATAAGACATGGACTCACTGTCAGGACTGGAAGATACTTCAGCTTGCTTATTTTCACTAAACCTACTACTTCCACTGACAATCAGTTAATCATCAGACAACAAACAAACTGCTAACAGACAGCCTTGGACTGAAATAACCTAGTTGTTGTCTAATTCTTAAATAAACCCAACAAGTTGATGCTGGTTTCTGGAAGAAGAGACTAGAAGCACACAGGTCTACAGATGACTGTGACAGCTGAAGTGCTGATAGCTAATGCCACCACTGGGAGCAGAGCAGTTGCCAGCATCTCAGGCACTGAATAAGCCCCCAGACATCTCTCCAATCTCCTAAAGCAGAAACTTCAGATCTTGTCCCCTTTGCAACCACAGCAGCATTGGTAGCTTCTGAATATACCTCTCTGACAAGCTGGGAGAAGGAAGCTAAGAAAGAGATGCAGCCTACAACTCCACTAGGAATGTGGACACAAGCAGAGACAAGAGCTGCTGCTGCCAAGGCAGATGCACCCTCCTCTGGAGCTGTTCTCCCACTGTTAGAGGCACAGGGTCCACAGCATGGAAGTATATGGCTTGTATAGCAGAGGAGGTTGTTTACTCTACAAGAAGTTCACAGATTGTTTGCACCTCATCTATCCCTCCAAAGCAAACATAATGAAAACTCCATGTTACTTTATAATTTTGATTTTTGCATTGCTATCTCAGTTTTCCTTGCCAGACAATATTAAAATTTGCTGCCAATACCAAAGGTTTAGTGTTTCTGACAGCTGGGGAGCTCAAGATGGCTTTGTGATTTGTAGACAACACCAGCTCATCACTGTTGACTCTGGAGAGGAGGATTTGGTCATTCCATTACAAGATTGCACCTTCTACATTACCTGCCAGATGCAATTTAAAATTGTTAAACTATGTGCTTTGGCATCTAGGAGCCAAAGTAATTAAGGCAGCTAACAGCCCATGTGCTTCTAATCTTTGGGGAATGGTACCTCATTGATGTTCGAGGGCAAAGCTCAATTGTTTAAGTCACATTTATCCCCAACAAATAGGAGCATTATGCTTACATACCAACTATAGCCAGAGATCTCATTTAAACTCTTACTCGACATAGTACTTTTTACTTACCCATACCAAGCTGAACTTTGATAGACCCGTTTTAAAAAAATGAACAACAAAAAAGTACCATGAACTTAGTGTAACAGCATATAGTAAATAAAGTGCCTACTCAAAGACAATGTTTCAGAAACACACTTTTGAGGAAAACAGCTTAAAATTCTACCAGCAAATTCCTTTACCCAGATTAGGAATCATGCATAAAGGCTTTAAGGCAGAAAATTATGAGTCTGTACAATACTGTCCAATTAAAGCTCCTGTGGGGACTGAAGTGCCCCTTCTGACTCTTTCTCTCCATTCCTTAATGTCTTAGGGAAAAAAAAAAAAAGTGTCAAACAGAAATTATTACTGACTGGTAGCTTCTGCCCTTGTTGCTTTCTGGTTACAGAATGCTGTTGTGTGGCACTGGCTTTTCACTTGCACAAATGGCCAGGTGGACAACTCAGGTGTGTCATTTCAACTACAGAATGACAGAACTGCCCAGGCTGGAAGGGAGCTCAACAGATCATCTAGTCCCACCTTTTCTGGGAAAGGGAGCCTAGATGAGATTCCCTAGCACCCTGTCCAGCTGCACTTGAAAAACCTCCTGCTACAGGGGCTCTAACACATCCCTTGGGAGGCTGCTACAGTGAATGACTGCTCTGACAGCACACAATTTAATGTCAAGATTATTGACATTTGTAGCATTTTCTCATGAGCCCTGTTGCTACTGCTGGTGATGCTCCTAGTGGATTCCTGCCACAGGGTGTGCCTCAACCTGGGCCCATAAGTGAGGAAGGGCAAGGGCAGGGGCGAAGGTGGCAGCACACCCACCTGGGGACAGGCAGGGGCAGGGTGAAGGACAGCAGCACACCCACCTGGGGCTGGGCACTCTGGGGGTGCAGGTGCCACACTGCTGGGGCTGGGCTTAGCTTGCACGCTGTCAGCTCCATCCAGTTCCACCGGGGAGACCTGCAGGGGGAACACAGCATGAAGTGAATACAGTGGAAATAAAAGTATGTGCCAGTTCCTCAAGGCAGCGCTTGCTGCTCCTTTGAAGTGTGTATGAACCACATCAGTGTGGAGCTCAGCAGGGCGTTGGGGAGAATGTTTCAGAGCAATATTTGCCCGTTTGGGTATTGAATGGCTGTGCTTTAATCTCCTTTTCAAATCGCTCATCATCAGCCATTAATGTGGTTGGTTTGGAATAGCTCCTACAGGCATTTTAAACTGTAGGATATCTTGGATTGTGTTAGCTGGAGATAAGCATACATTTCACCCCTAGTTTCCCCTTCCAGAATAACACAAAAACGTATGCATTAGTGAATAGATAGCACACACTAGGGTTTGGAAAGCGGCAAAGTAATTAAATGTTTCCTTTATTTCACGGTTGTCTAAACAATCTGTTATCTGAAGGGAAAGCCAGAATTGGTATTAAGGTAATGAAATACTTGGAACACTATTAAGAGAGGACTGAAAAAATATGGTGAGACCATATCAAGCCAGTAATTCAAATGCCTTTGAAAAGCAAGCTTCCTGACCTGGACAGGGCTGCTGCAGAGTTAAAACCACCCTGTCAAAACAAATGTAACTCTTCAGCTGATCTACTCAGCAGCTTCCACCATACATCTGCTTTTCCAGAAAGCAAATCAAGAAAAATCTGCAGCAAAGCTATCCGCCATTGCCGACAGCTAGTGCTTCTAATGCATCCGAGATCTAGAAAATGGCACATTCAATGGAGGAAAACAAAAAATGCAGACTACTTTTAGAAATAAAAAGTAACATATTTCAGAAATAGCCTATTGTACACTCTCTTTCCTGTCCTCCTCCCACTCCTCCATCTTAACAGCTGCAAAGGAGGAAATCTGATGAAATTTCCTCTTTTCTGCAGGCAGGAATCAGACCTCCACCTTCTGAATGGATCCCATTTCCTATTCCTGCAGGCCCACGTGAGCCTATGGCCCCTTATCTGAACACGCCCCATGAAAAAAAGACCTGCGCTCCCACAGCTCCATAACTGGAGACATCTGCTGGCAATGCCAACAACAGGATGTCAACACCTGCAAACAGACCACAAAGCTCCAGGGAACTTTACTGCTGTCAAAGCTTGTGAATCCCTGCCTTGTCTCCTCTCTGGAGGGAGAGATGCTCTCAAGAGGGGCAAGAACACACCTAGGAAGATGCCCTGCAAGGAATTAGTGCAGATTGCTGTAGGGCCATAGCCTGGGCCAATAACCCAGGCAAACCCAGCAGGCAGCCATCAGTGCTGGGAACAAGAGAAGGGGCCTGCAGCTGCCAAGGGCTGGGCTGCCACCTCTCAGCAGGACAGGCGCCAGATCACAGCCATGAGTCTCCAGAAGCGGCAGTGCTTGCTGGGGCTGGCTGCCTGCCATCCTCGCCACTGCTGCCACTTCCCAGTGCACCCTCGCCTCTGCCACCCTCAGCCTCTGCCCCAGGCAAGACATGGAGACACATCTCCCACCTGCCTAAAAGCAGTTCTTGAACTGGATGAGGCAGAAAGTGAAATAAAGTCTCTAAGAAGGTAATGTGGAAAGTTTCAGGACTTCCTCTCTACCATGTCCACCTGTGAATGCAAGAGTGAAGAAAGCACAGACCCCTCCCTCCACGTCTCACACACCCCAGGAGGGATGGTCACTGGACACGAGGCACAGGCTAAAACACAGCCCCAGATAAATGCTCTAAAGACTGCAATTCCTGTGCCCCAGAGGTTTAGCTCTTGCCACTTAGTTGCTCTTTTCTTTCATACAACCCACCTCTCTCTCCCCCAGTTCATCTGGACACCAGCCTGGTGTGTCACTGAGAGTTTTCATCGCAAAAGCCCCAGCAGAACTCTACTGCTACTAAAGAACATTTCCCCTTCAGCCTCAATTCCGGCTCCTGATAAATTGGCCAGGGGAGAAGCTACAGGAAATCCTTCCCAACCTTGCCTAAGGCAGAAATAAGTTTTTCTTTTCTGCATGAGGACAGACAGGACAGTGCAACAGGCTAGCCTGATAGGTCATGCCATATCTGTCCTCAGAGGTTTTCAAGATTTGAATGACCAAGCCCTTAGCAACCTGTTCTGATCTCATGTCTGATCCTGTTTTGAGCAGCAGACTCAGCTGGAGACCTACAACCTGAATTATTCTATGTCATCCTACAATCTACAAAACTCTGTTAAACCTAAATAAATGGCTATTACCGAGAGCTCAGGATTTGCCCTAAACAAGGTAATTTTCACATGGTAAAGCAAGAGGCTCAACACCCACTGGTCCAAACCATAAGCCTCCCAAAGAAATTGTTGTAGATTTCAATTATTAATATTTAGATTGATAATATTTTTGGTAAAAGAATGGAATTCACCTTTCACTCTCAAAAAGGAACTGTCCAAATTGAAAAATTAAAGTAAATAAATACAGTCAACTTTAAATTCAACTTCAGAGGCTTTAAAGATATAAACTGTTATATACCTGGGGCAAATAGAAAAAATATTAAATTGTTATACCCAAGAAAGTCGACTGCTGATGTCAGCTGCTGCTGGAGAAAGAGCACAGACACAATGGCCTCTCAGAGGGGCTAAAATTCACTGTTGCTCAGTGAATGCTGCACTGATGCACTTGTATCATCCCTGGATCTAGAGCTACCTCAGCAACCTAAACATGGTGCTCTCATGCAGCTGTCCTGCACAAGCACAATAACTAAACCTACCCATAATCTATACCCAGGAGGTTGAACTAGGTGTAGACATAAATGCTATTTATAGAAAAAAGAGCTACTACTTGGTGAAGGAAAATTGACTTTCCAATGGTATGCTGCAGAAGTTCTGTTCCTGCTCACGAGACTTGACTCTTTCTCCTCCCTCTGCTGAGCAATTAAATGCTAGTGACATACAGCTAAAAATATAAAACTGATTAATAACTAATTTATAAAAAAATTAAGTTAACTTCACTAGGGAACTCTCTTTTTTCCACTAAATTTAATCCTATTTATAATACCAAGTTAATGTAGTATTATCTAGTATTTTATCCAGGTATATGATACACTTAAGAAAATTCTTAAATGTGCTGATAAAACTGATAAAATATCTTTTCTACCACAGACTATCATACTTCACATTTCATAAATATTTGTAACCAAATGATGATGTTATCATTGAACATTTAAAAAGAGGCATAAGAACATTTCATTACACCTAAGAGGACTGTATTTTGACTGAAAGACTGTAACTTAGTGAATGACATTTCTGAGGTGCTTCAGTTCTGTGAGGAGCTCTCATGCCTTGGGATGAGGGACTGATGTGTAGCCTCTCAGCACCCTTCTGTCACATGTTTTTGCGTGGGCAGAGGTCTCTTTCTGCAGGGCAACAGAGTCATTCCAAACACAGGCTCTGCTGCAGGTGCCTGTGAGGGAGATCACACAACACCACCATGGGCAATGAAGCCTACAAGAGAAGCATGAAAAACCTCAGTGCACGGGGGCTGTGATTATCTCTGCCCACACATTGGGCTGGTGTCAATTAAAACTTCTGTCCCATTACTGAAGAATGCTGTCTGCTTGGATGGGTGTTTTTATTACCCCATGTATCTGGATGCCCAGGAGTTAAAGTAAGCTTCCCCATTTATCACCTAGCCTTAAATCATGATGGAAAGTTAAATACTATGATGGCAGTTGTGGTCATCACATCAGTACAGAGGACAAAGCGACACTGGTGTTCTGCTAAACAAAGTATCCATTTAACAAAGACACAAGCACAAGCATATGGTGTTACCAAACACCTATTAGGCATGAAAATAAATTAGTTCAGTTTGTGACAGACAGGATTTTTATCACATAAACTAGGATATCAGTCTAAGCATTTCTTTAAGATCATACAAGCCAGAAATAGCCATATTGGCTACTGCTGTGGCAGAACTTTACACCCTTAATAAACCCCTAAAAATACAATAACCAGAAATACCTAACACACAGAGTATCACAACTTCTACAAGAATACAAACTCCATTGGAAGTTACAGTAGAACTTTATTAATCCTTCTTGTAAATTAAATTGAAACATATCTCGGTTAACACTGCTTGCACACAAAATCATGTGAAATATTGTTATTGTATTTTCTATGAAAACATGACAAAACAAGCTATTTAGAACCAGTGAGAATGCAGTGATATCAGAAAGAATCAGGTTAAAACTACAATTTAAATTCTGCAAAACCATTCAGGAACAAAATTGGTTGCAACATTAATAGCCACATGTAGAAATTGTCTGACAAATCACAAAACTTCTGTGATTTGAATTCTACACATATCATTGACTTAAAAATTTTCGTACAAAGATTTCCTCACCAAAATTCATATTGGCAGCTGACATGAGTGGTAATGATGGCACAACCTTGGGCTGCCAGAGCTTAGTTTCTTGCATGCTATGCCAGATATAGTACTACAGCCAGAACACTGCTTCAGCAGGTTAAGTCATCTGCGAGCTATATAATGCTATACTCAGGCCAGCTATATACAACAAAAAACATGGGTAATCAGTAACTGACAGAGAAGTCTTGAAAATATTGCAAGAAACTGTGAAGTTTTCCTGATAGTCATTAGAGTTATTGCTGCTTAATTGGGGTGTAAAATTAGTTTCTTTCACTGACAGACAGTGAAAAGTACATGGCTGTCTGACAGACAGGAGACAGGCATGTTATGTTCATAACCAAACGCTGAGCAGAGTTCCTTTCTAGCTGCTTTGAAGCCTTGCTGGTTGTACTTCTCATCCTACACCCATTTCCCTTCAGGTAGACCAGCCCTCCGTGCATCTTTTCATGTGTGGTTCAAGGCAAAGCTGTCAATCTGGAACAGACAGACTCTAGGAGTGTTTCTCATAATGAATCAAAGAACAAGGACTTGTCTTACCGGATAGGTACAAACCAGGATTTCAGCCCTGCTCTCCTGTAGCTTGGCCAACAATCCTCAACCACAAGAAAGCTTATACTTTAATCTCAGTTCAATCAGTGAATTTTTCAACATGAAGGAGAGTGTTACTTGGATATAGAAAACAAGTGCATTTTGTGCCAAGTATGCAGTGAGTAGAAATGGACAAGTTTAATCTAGCTAGAGAAAAATTAAAGAAAGCTGCCTCTCCCCACCACCACCACCTCACCCTGATCTTTTTTAGGTTGCTGCCTATATTTATTTTTTTTTGGTTGATCAGAGCAAAGTTATAATCAGAGCTATAGGAAGCCAATAATTTATAAGTGCTCACATAAAGATTGGTTAAAATAAAGTGATGTTACTTACTGAGAAATTATTTCCCCTACACTAAAATCTGCACAGACACTGATCTAAAATAAAACATGTACTTTGCCAACTTTTGATTCGAAGAGCTAGAGGATACAACTTCTCAGCATTTGTAGTGTCCACCACTATTCTGTATAATGGGAAGAAAACACAGTCTAAAAGGCTGACAATTAGGACCAGGATGAGGAAGTGATTTTCACATTATTGCTGATATTGCCACTGATTGATCAGTCTTTGGGCTTGTGCCCCAGTTTTTCCAACTGCATTGAAAGGTATAGGTACACTTCACCTACCACCCCTCTTAGCACCACATTGCTTCATAAACACCAGTGGGATATCTTCCTCCTGTTTGTAGGCCAAGTATATCCTTTTTAGCCTTTAATCATAGGCAAAATTTCATAAGCTACTTTAATAAAGGTAAGTCTCTTGCAAAATCATTTATGCACTATCTATATTCTACCTAATACTCTATCTATACTCTGGAGATATAAGTATACTTTTTGATAATATTTTTCTTTACTGTCCCGCTCACCTGCTGCAGTTTTTTGCACCTCATTTCATAGTAGATTTAGGCAGGATGTACACAGGTTTCCCAGTCAGTCTCTGATTGCTGAACATTATTTGATTCACATATGGATGGCATCCTTCTCTTGTCAAAAGGACAACTGACACTGAGGTCTCACCCACAGGAGATGACCTCTGCACTTCCCCAGTTCCCCAAAAGCCTCAATAGTGTAAGTGGTGCAACTTAAACTTTAGGCCAAAAGCAGTGCTGGAGTACAGCTGCACAGCACCTTCCCCTGCTGCAGACAGTGCCTGAGGGCAGCCAGACAGACCCAAACTAGGACTACAGGAGGGACTTCAAAGGGAAGCCTGCCAGGCTGAGAGAAGACAGAACTAGTCCATTTGACAAATGAACTGAAACAGCAGGGGAGCAGCCCTGCAAGGGATGGAGGAGAAGGAAGAGGAATGTAAAGAACAGGAAGAGAATCAGAAGGGGAGGATAAGACTGCCATATGTAAGGTATATATGAAAAGAAATACATATTTCACAAAAGAGACCTGGAGAAGAAAAAGAATCAATGAAACACAAAACCAACCCAAATCTACAAGCAACTGGAGGGGGGAAAACAAACCCCTGATTCAGCACTTCTTAACAGAGGAACTACTGCCTGTGAATCTTATTCAAAGCCTGGGAAAGACATAGATAACAAGAAATGAATCAATAAAATATACAAATAAATACAGTGAAAGCAAGTTTAGAAATAGCTTTGAAAATATGCTTAATTTGTAGAAGTTTTCTTGAGGCAAAAGAGCTTCAGTAACTTCTTCCACTCTGGACAGCTCTTCTTCATCTCAGCTGCCTTTTTATGCCTGTTTCTGTCATTTTCTCCTCCTCCTCTAGAATGTCAGAAGTGTTAAGCATCAGAGAAAACCTACAGCCCTGTTTTCTCCATGTGGGAGGTAATAGAGGAAGGTTTCAGAAGGCTTCTTTACTTCTAAGAATGTGTAGTTTGGAAGTCCCATTCCTGGAGCAAACGTCAAACTTCTTTTTACCTTCTGGAGTTCTGACAGTGACAACTAGATGCAGTGTCCTGCTGAGCAAGAGGTCTTCTTTTATGGGGAGTGGGACAAGCCCACGAGGATCTTATCTTTCCTAATCTGGATTCCCAACCTTCCTAGGAAGGGTTATATTCTTCAGAGAGCAATTCAGCCTTTCGGGGTCTGCAGATGAGGTTGACATCATGGTGTTAGTTGTCCAAAGTCCAAAGTAAAATAAGTACAGGGAGAAGGCTGAGTGAAGTGAGCCCAGTGTAGCTGCCCAGCTCTTGCAGATAAGGCCCCAGACCAATTAAATCCACATCAAGCTGTCTATAGCAGTGCTTGTCTGTGTCCCAACACACACAGTGAAGAAGGAAAGCATCAGTACCATACCCCATCTCTGTAACCTGGCATCTAGCCCTTTCCACCAACAAACCAAGGCTCTCCTGTATGCTCAATAGTTAAGTTACTGACCATGCCTTAGTCTGAGGCATGGAGACCTGGAAAATTAAAAAGAAGCATCTGGGTAAAGAGAAGTAAATATCCAGAAGAAACAGAACCTAAAATCTTATTTTAGGCTGGTAAATTCCCTTCCAGATCTCCTTCTCTTGTATCATATTCAGTGCTTTCCACCTGTTTTCCCATGGAAGATCCCCCTCGAAGCAGTCTGCTCTCCTTGCTCTGACCTTGACAAGCTTAATACACATACCTTTGCTGAAGTGCCAGCAGCAATTATGATTTGTATTACCCAGTCACATTGCTGATGGAATTGTGAGGCTAATGATATAAAATTTGTAGTTAGAGCACAGACACTCTGACATTAGCACTATTTGGTGCACACTCTCTTCTAGGCTTCATCATTAAGTGCATTCAAGCTTACAAATTGGGAGCTACTCTGTAAATGTCAAGAGTCACAAGGAATCTGAGGAGTCAAACCCTTCTGCCTCCCTTGCCAGTATCACCACAAGAGCTAAGAATTGGAAGGAGAAACCAGATGCTGAAAAATTTGTGTTCAGCTGGCAATATCACCCTCAAAGGTGTAGAAAGGGGGGGATGAGAAGACATCAAACAGATACAAGCATGCTCAAGAACTCACAGGGACTTCCACTGCTGAGTTTCCTCATAACTCTAACTAGGCCTAAAAATCCTAAAAAAGGAGACATTAACACTTTCACTTGGCTACTTTTCTGATTGCCATTGAGCTTCTAATCTCCAGCAAGCTGAGGTTCTTCTCTGTTCTCCAAACACTCCCATTACCTGCTCTTCTGTATCAGATGCAATGCTTACCTGGCTTTCCCCTCACAGCCAAATTGCCATGACAGGAGCAGCCTCAGCTCTGCTTTCCCTGAAAATCATTCACTTTTGACTCAATACCAGTTCCCTCTGACAGGATAAAGTCTGTGCTCACAGCACACCCCAGTTCCCATGACTGCTGCAGGCTCCATGGTTAGCTTGTCCACAGCTAGAGACTGGCATGAAGCAGGGGAGTAAAACACAAACCCTTTCCCATGAATGAGCCATCAAGCCCCAGGACAGATCTCTGCCTGCTCCCTGTTATCTGGCCAATGCCTGGATGAAATCTGAGATGAAAGAAAAAATTATCATACTCCAACTCTCACCACATCTCCAATTCTCTTTGTTGTTACACAGAAAAAAAATGGTGAGAATTCCCTCTCCTGTCACTTGCTTCCAGGCCTTTTACACGCTCTCTTTGTAATCCTCTCCTTTATTTCTTGTTTTGTTTTTACTATCTACTTTTATTACAGTTTTGTAGCATCTAGATGCCTGCTGTGATACGCTCTAGTTTTACTCCTGTCTTTTTCTCTGGGGAAGAGGGGGAGAGAAAGATGAAAAGGTAAAATTAATTTGTTTCTCTGATAAGGCAGTTAAGAAGCATGTTGCCCCCTCTGAGCATTTCAATAGCTTATCCCCTTTTCTAATGTTTCTGAGAGGGGAATGAAAACCAAATGTTCAGAACTGCCAGCACATCCACATCATTCTTTTGAAAACTGAAAACTGAGACTAATTATAATGGCTCACACAGTCCAATTATGTTGCTGATCTAATCAGCTTACATTAGGAGAAGCGCTGAATAAACCTGCACAACGGCTGGGACACTGAATCAATTTCTCCCTGGCCCAGCACATTTAAAGCATGCTTATCAGCTACATGACATCTGGAAAAAAAAAAAAAAACCCAAAACAACAAAAGAGAAAAAGACAAAAAACCCCAAACCCCCAGTGGCTGCAAAAAGTTTTTCAGTCTTACCCTTCTATTTCTCTACTCACATACAAAAGGAAGAAGCCTTTAATTTACAAAGAATTTGGGGTTCTGTTTATAGCTTTTTTTCCTGGTCTGGGCACACCCTTTTGAAATAAGGCAAACATAGGCACTTGGGTATCATTAGTTAGTGATTAAACACATCATGAGACAGAAAATTGGCAAAGAAAATAAGGCTGGTTTGTTCGTGTTGGTCTTACTGTTGGCTCTTTGTGCACACTCTGAGTGGCAGGCCTCTGTAAACTGAGCTCAACACTTGGGGGGTCCTTCTTCAACTCTACCGGGGGCCTGTCCCCTCTGGCTACTCCATCAAATTTCAGGGATCTGGTTGGTGAAGAAGTAAATATTACTGTTGTACATTCTTTATCCTTTTCTTCCATGCCGTTGACATTTTCTCCATTCATGCTGACTTTTCCATCTACCTGCAGAATACAGTTAAATAAATATGCTGAGACAAGTAGCATTCAAAAGAATTTAGGAAATTAGGAGTTCAACATGATACTACAATCATTAACACAGTCTGTGTTATGAGTGAGGGATGAAGCCAAGCACATATTTCATTCAACGGGCCAAAACAGAAGAAGACCCTATGACCCTAGGGAGCTCATAAACAAAGTACAGACACAAGGAAATAATTTTTCTGGATTTCCTGGTTTCCCACATTCCTTTCTACCAGTAACATACAGACGCCCTTTGCAGGCCTCACAGATCAAAGCATGTTTTAAAAAAATAATTTTTTATGTTAAATTTAGACCAAAACTGCTGGGTTTTGTATTGCCTTATGCATGAGCTAAGCAAGTTCTCCAGGACTAATTATGCTGATGAACTGCTTATATATCTCAATGACCTCACCACAGTACTAGCAGTCTAGTGCTTTTTTTAAGCACTGTTACGTGAACTTTGAAGGGACAGGAGGCAGCACAATTAGTTCATCCACTTGTTTCTTTATCGTTCATACCAGGGAATCAAGACACCAGCAAATAAAACTGGCCATTCCACCCTCTCCATTAGGCAATCAAATAGATTGGGTGATTTCACAAATAGTACTTTAGGCAATCTCCTTGAAAAGGAGAGTGTGAAATCAGTTCAACTACCATTTTTTTTCTCAGGGTCAAGCTAGCTCTTTGGTGGCCATATATTCCTGCTAAAGAACCTTGAAGAAAAGAAGGAAGTAAAAATATGTTTTGTCTTCTTTCTCTGCACTGATACAACTTCTTGGCACTTTATCACTGGAATTTCTGAATGAAGGTGGCATGTAAAGGCTCCCTTCAGTCCAAAGGGCTCTTTGTAGAAGCATACAGGAGAAGTCTTGCTACAGGGAACTCACTAGCCATTCACCTTAAGAGGGCCCAGGTGGCGAGAGACCAGGAGAGGACCAGGTCTCAGTACCACCATATTGCTCCTGCCTGGCCACAGCACAGCTGTTTACAGGCTTGTCAGCAGGTGTGAGGAGTAAGGAGGGCTTTGCTACTCTGTGCACAGAGATCCTTCCTTACTCACTGAGTGAACAGCTTGGATACCTCAAGAGTGGCACTCCAGCTTAGTACATATCATCAGTGCCAAGCTGAGGGCAAACTCCTTCCATTGACTTCTCATACACGTGCATGCAGAGGCTTGTTCTTCATGAGCATGATTAACTGAGAGGCCATGTCTGAGGTGTTGGGAATCCTTAGCTCTGCCAGATGTGCAGGAAGGTGGAAGCAGTTGACCCTTGTACAAGCAGCTCCACCACCTGTTTCACTCCATCTGAGTGTTTTTCCGATGAAAATGTTCCCTCTCTTTCTACACTGACATCCTCCACTTAATACAGTACCTCTCTTAGGGTTTATTTCCAAACACAAGTGTGAGCAGGAACTGAGCCCCAAGTCTTCTGGGCCTGTGTGCTGGATTATCGGCTAGAGAGGCAGGTTATGAAAGATCTCAAAAATAAAACGGCCAGGAAAACACTGGCAGGCTGCATCATCCATTTCAGTGTCTCTGTTTAGACTAAGACATTTCTCTATTTATATTAAGGAGAAAAACCAAATGTTCGAATGAGCAGGACAGATGCCCTGGCTGCAGAGTTAAACAAACATACTCCTTTCCTTCTGATCTGGAGGAAGTCAACACATTGTCACCAGAGCCAAGAATCATCGACAGACTGGTGTTTCAAGGGAAAGTAATGCTACACCTACATGTGCTAGGGAATAACTCCTACTAAGAAAAATCACATTTTTTCACATGATGTGAACAGGATTCAGACAGATTTTTTTTGTGGTGGCTCGTGGGATGTTGGAGCCTTCACAGGTTAGTTTCTCCCCAGACATACGAATTATATATACAAAAACAATATGGTGATACACACACATATCTTGGTCCTCTGATGACAAAAGTGTCAAGGATCAGAAAAAACCCAAAGATCCACAATTCACTGATATCTAAAAAGGAAAATCAGGGCATACCAACTGAGGTGTGGGAGAAACAGGAATTATCAGTTTCATGTTTCAACTAGGAAACATGGTAGGGTGTGATTTCCACCAGAGGTGGGACAGACTTCAATAAATTATACATCACAACATACTCTTTTCACTTGCTATAAAAAGCTGACTTATTTTTTAGACAGTAAACAACCTGAATATACATGGTAGCAGTGCTACTGGGATATCAGCAGGGCTTCAGGGACCCTTGAATGCTGCTTACAAAGTATGAGCAGTTGTAGACAGAAGGGAACCCGACTCTAGAGGCTGGGGACACCCATGCCAGTAGGCTTCACACTGCTCACATCATGACTACGAGACTTGGGTAAGCTCCAATTTTGGTAAAGGCAATGTGAACAGCAGATAT
Organism: Cettia cetti; assembly: GCA_013401135.1. Taxonomy (NCBI): domain Eukaryota; kingdom Metazoa; phylum Chordata; class Aves; order Passeriformes; family Sylviidae; genus Cettia; species Cettia cetti. The sequence goes on from VZUI01078122.1 coordinate 37,191, forward strand.
TTTCAAACTTGGCTTATTCTTGTCTGTTCTTTGTAATACACCCCAGTTCTTTGCTTTTTCCATCATTGACTCAGTATCTTACTCCCATTCTCCACAATCACCCCGTCAAAAGACACACTCTTCAGATTTCATATTCTGGTTTCAGAATATTGTCTCCTATTCTTTTCCTATCCTCTTCTCCCACAAATCTCATAGCTGACTTATTCCCAGCAGCCCTGCTTTCATCCACGTTCTCTTACTTCTTTTACTCCCATAACCTTTGCACAGTTCTTGAAATCCAATGGAGCCACTCTCCCTCTCTCACCATCAATCTCCAGTTACTCTGCTACCCCAGTACTAACCTGTTTCACTGAATCTCCACACACAACCTAAATTCTCTCTTTATGCTTGTGAAGCAGCTTTCCCCATTCATCCTTTGTGAGAAGCATGATTAAGACAGAGCATATCTTTGGGCAAGCTGGCTCTTGGCTTTGAAGGAGTAGGGACACACTTGTTTGGGTATGGCAAAAATCTGACACAAAAGTCAGTTCAGGTCTTGCTTCAAAAGTCAGGGCCTCCACACTCCCTGCACCTTCCATTTTGTTAAAAAATAAAAAACATAACCACATACTCTTTTCTAAAGTCTTTCTGAGGAAATGCCTTGGTTTTTTTCTTAAATTTCCTCTTTCCCCAAACAAATATAGCTTGAGGAAAGATGATCAGTGCAAATATTTCAGTCTGAAGAGGTCAAGATTCTAAGAAGACTGGTAAACATGAAGAAACCACTAAACTGGGCAGCACAGAGCATGAAGCTGAATTTTACAATATCAAAATGCTGCCACCATTTTCTGCATAATTGCATAAAACATTTATATGTTCAGATGACTTAATCAAGATCTCTTTGCCTCATGATTGACTTTGGGGCATGTGATGTATCCTACCTTGAAGTTCTTTAAAACTTCCTGTGTATTTTTGGGTTGTGAGTAAGGCTTGGGTGTCAGCATAGGCACAGCCTTGGAGACATTTTTGCTGGGAGATGTGCGTCCTGTTGAATTGCTGGGCTCTAGTTCAGTGGTGGGAACAATGGTTGCTTCAATTGTGGCAGTGAATTTTGGAGCAGGAAGTGACTGTTGCCTTAAATATCTCAGAGGATTTGGGTCTTTCAGTGGGGAATTTGGTTCCACTGAATGGCTTCTTTCCAGAATTTTTGGCATCTGCAAACGCTCAAGGACAGCTTCACTGATAGTGAATCTTTCAGTGTACTGCTGAAGGATGCTCTCAGCCTCCTCCTGTGTCTTTGCATTCTTGTATGCCTCATGAAGCTCCCGCTCCCTTCTCTCTCTGCAAGGAAGGCAACACGGGAGAAACCATTGCATTAACATGGGAAATCACACCCATTTCCTCTGCTCCATCAACATCCTCCCCTCTCCCTCACTCAGACTTGCACACATGGCTGCCCACAGTTACCTATCACCCGTGAAGCACACAGCATTTTCACATGCCACTACACCCCAGGAAAACAACATACTTTTCCTCCACGATTTCTCGGTAGGTTTTGATGCTTTTTCTGCGCTCATTCACTCCGTCTCCAGCCAATAACCTCTCCATTTTCTTTCTCTCAGCCTCCTTTTTAATCAAATCCTGTGAAGCGCTCCTTCGACGACTCTTCCACCGAGCCAGGTCCTGTGAGAGAGGGAAGGCATCCGAATGCAAAGTTGCAAATAACTAAAAATTAGCTACAGGTAACAATGAACCCAACCAGCCAGCTGCAATACTTGTCCTTGCCTGTGGACTAGGCTCCCATCACCTGCAGGGAGCATTGTTTATTTCAACGACAAAAGGAGATCATGCCATAAATGAAGATGTTGCCTGAATTTTCTGCTAATGGCAGGATACAGTAAGGATTTCATAGCTTCACTGCTTACTTTGCTTTTGGCAGGAAATTTGGCCTATAAGGACCGGTCAGGACATTAATTTTCACTTGGGCCAACACTAGGGAAAAAATCCAATTGCCCAGAAAGATTAAGTAAAAAAATATGTTTGGTGAAGAATTTTAATAATCAGATACATGGGAAGCAGGGCTTCATTGGAAGAACAGATGTTGTTTCACCATGAGCTACAGCTGGACTGAGAGTCTGCCTTGGAGAGCTGACAGTTCCATACTTTGCCCATGCTATCAGTCAGCTATATGCAAATATGGTTGACCCATGATGTTGAGTTTTTTTGAGAGAATCCAAATTTAGATCTGTCATCACGGCCACCCAGCAGTATTTTGGATCAGATGTGAGCAAGAGAGGTTAGGGAGTGACGTGGCTCATACCTGGCTGGTGCGAGACATGACAGAGTAAAAATGGTTTGTATCCTGCTATATAGATGTCCTTGTTGAAGTAACAATCTCAGTCTTTTTGGAAATTGTGCAGAAGATTGACTGAATCTGGTTCTCTGCCTTTTCTGAAAAACTAGCCTGACACTAAATCAGAGAGTCACAGAAGGTACCTGTTATGGGCCCCTGTGATGTTTTGCATCCTTTATGAATTCACAAATCCTGGAGGATATAGAAATATGATCTTTTTCACAATACAAGTATTACAGTAAAGAAGTTTTCTGAACTGTAAAATTTCTTTGCAGCCAACTAGCAAACAAACAAAATTTTACATGTAAAAGGTAACCACTGTAGAGCTTCTGCAAAGAAAAAAAAAACTTTCTAGGAAACTGCAAGGGAACATTCATCATTAACTTTTCAACACCAGAAGTTTAGTATACAGATTATATTTCATGCACTCTAACAAATTTTGTTTTTAATAAAATGCAGATATTAATAACACATACTCAATTCAAAGGCTACTTCATTAATTACAAGATATCCCAAATATTTTAATTGCATTTTTATTGGCAAACAGCAGAAGGTACTGCAAGCACAACTTATTTTATTAAAATCAGGAAAAACATTGTCACTTCTAATTTAGCTTAAAACCAAAAATTATTTATGTTACACTTAAGGGAATGTTCATTAAAGTACTTCTTCACATGACCTACATATATCAGTCTATAATCCCCTCCATGAAATAGAGGCCTATCATTTTCCTCAGTTACTAATTATTCTCATTGAAATACCACAGCAATTCTTTATTCAGCTACTTCCACTATTGTCTATTGTTTGGAAATTAGTTTTTCATTAGCAAATTTTCTAACATAAGCCATCTTTCTCTTTTCATAATTAAAAAGCAGACATGTTTATCTTTTCCAGTTATGATGCTTTAGAATAACAATTATTTTAAAAAAGCCATGAAACTCTGAATTGTTGGCAAATTATAGCATAGGCATCTAAAATATCAGGCCATGACACATGTCTCTATAAAGCACTCAGAATGCTAAGGATATGCTAATAAAGGCATTTTCAGTACCTCTTCAGAACTTTTGATTCATGGTAGAAGGTGCTGAGGGAGTGGAAAATTTGGGAACTTCAGCTCAGAGGATTTTCAATTCAAAGCACAGTTCCCAAACTTCTTAAATGCCTTTGAATTTATTCTTATCTCTGCTGGGAAATTATGGCTTCCCACACATAAAGACCTTTCAGCTGAAGTCCTTCCTTGTTTTACTATAAAAAATCACTTCTTAGCTATTTATACAATTAGTTTTTAATTTTTCCTTAAATTTTCTGTCAAAAACTTCTCTGATATCCCATGTTCCTCATTTAAAATCAGTCTTTAGGAACGAACAAAATTGAAACTAAAACTCCTTATACTAATTTACCTGCAGATCATGTTTTCCTGTCCTTGCTAATTTGCTGCAGACAATGACAAATGCCTGGACAGCTTAACAAAATACAGCAAGGAAGGAGGGTTTGGAAAGGCCTTGTAAACCAAGCAGGGTGTAGCTAACATGAAGTGCCATGTTTTCACTTGGACAAGACGGAAAACATTAACATTTTCTGCATCTATGCAAATTTATTAAAGAAAAGGCTGACCTACTTATTCCCTGTCCTACTTAGTCTCGTATTTTGTCACTTTGGACATTGACTAAATAGAAAAGTTAGAAAAGTCAGCAGTTAGAAGTTGTTCTTCCATTATTTTTTTACATAATCACAGTTTCTTTACACTTTTTAAAAAAAGAGAGATACCTGGTGAACAGGCAGAGGGACTGGAAGATCTTGTATTCCTTGATTTACATCAAAGTATGAACTTCTATGCTTTTAGCAACAATCCACTGAGGAAAAAACAGCTCTCCTGATTATTTAAAGCACTTGTCAGTAAGTGCAGATTTAGCAGGTTGTCCTGTTTTTGCCTAGCTGGCTGGCCTCAGTGCCTGCCAGCATTGCAGACAATGCTGTATACTCACATCTTGCCATCTGGTCTCGTCCTCTTTTAGCTGGTTGTGTATACTCTGCAGCTTCTCATGGCGAGCTTTGCTATGAGGCTGAGCCACAGCTTCTTCTTCACATCTCATGTCAAACATACTCATACTCCTAAACAAGGGGAAAATAACAACAGGCCCAGTCTTATTCAGAGGTTCGCATTCCTTCAGCTTGTAAGAGCTGAAGCCACATGAGGGTGCTACAGCAGAATCAGACACTTGCTCCATTACAAAGCTCCCGAAAGCAGCAGTCCCCAAGACGGGCTTGTTAGCATTCCTATGGCTCCCACACAGTACTTCAGACATTACACTCCTCAACTTCCCATTTTGTTAGTCGACCACAACTTTGTCTCTCACTAAGAAGCACTACTAACTTTACACTTCCATCAATTGCTCTTATTAAAATCATTCTATCATTCAGAACATTTTACCTTCTGAAGATTTGTACCCAATAGGTTTTCAGGATCACTTTGATTCACACCACAGACAGAAGTTTCCATTTCTAAAAGAAGGCTTGAGAAGTACATCAAGGGCAGCATGGCCAGCTAAATACTATTGCTACAAACCCAGAGAAGTACACTCGGTTCAAACTGCATGGTACTTTCTCCCCTCCCCTGTCCTCCCCTCCCCGCCTTGAAGAAATCCAATGCTACCAGCACCAACTTCTTAATACAGCTAACCTAACAAGGAAAAGATAACATCCAGAACAACAAAAAGGGTTTTTTTCTATTTATGTCTCTGACCTTTGTAGAGTTAAAGGAAAAAAAAAAAAGGTTATGGTTTGATGTCATACACCTCTTTATATTACATAAAGCTCTTCACACAAAGATAACATGCTTGCTACTCCCCCTCTACTACCTATTATTAGTAAAACATGACCTCAATTGTGCCATTCAAAGCAAAAAAAAAAAAAAAAAAAAAAAAAAAAAAAAAAAAAAACAAAAAAAAAAAAAAAAAAAAAAAAAAAAAAAAAAAAAAAAAAAAACCAAAACAGAACAAAAGAAAGCCATGCAGTTCCACATGAAGTAATTTCACAGCAGTCCCCAAATGATCACCTGCAGCTTTACATAAGCCAATGAGCCAACCAGCAGGAGAAGCACTCGATGAAGATAAAATTGTGGTAAACTGTGTCCACAGTAATCAGAGTGAATAGTCACAGAAAGCTGTGCATATATTTATGGGCCAGCATTTGTATTCAGGCAAGCAAAGACAGGAATGCCACTCTCAAGGAAAAACTTGAAAGGTCTGGACAGTGTATGGAAAAGGACATGCACAGATTCCACCCTGCTAAGTAGGTATTTATTCAGAAATGAAGGGCAGAATAAACATCCTATTGCCTTTAAGCATGAACAGTGAAGTTAACATATTACTGTGCTTCTCCCCTTAAACAATGTGCTGAGGGTTACACTAATTTTGGTTTTTCTGTGGGTAGTTTTACAGTAGCATTTTTCAGGATTGGATTGGAACACTTCTAAATAACAGAACTTAAAGAGATGGCAAGTGTTGTTGTCCTTTAAAACTTCAATATCAGTCACATTTGGCAGACTGGTGAGGAAGGTTGGGAGATACATAATTTGCAATAAAGTCACCATTTATTTAGTCACTCTTGGTTTATTCCAGTTTATGAGCTTCTGAAACCCACACTAGGAAAGCCTTTAGTGTTCAGTATCAGATACCTAGTGCCTACTGGGTCAAACCAGTTGTGTAGCTCTTCTCTTGTACTCTTTTCTCATGTCCAAAGAATTTTTCATTCACATGCATGTAGTAATGCACCCGCCACTCTTGAGTGGGCATTTCTATATTAGGAAGTTCGACTAGAAAGTTCTGGTTTTTTCCCTTGGTGATTGGGTGAGTGACAGGAGAGAAGCGCCTGTTGGACCTCGTAGCTGCTCATCAAAACTTGTACCCTTTCCTATTGGCAGAGTTCCAATAGGACCATCCTCGACCATTGGATATAAAAGGGGACAGAACAAAGGGACCGGGACGTTCTCGAGGTGTCATAGCAGGTGGCAGATTTGTCACTGTGCTCGGCTTTTGTATTTTATTTTATTTTATACCTTTTCAGTTATTGTATTAAACTCTTTTCTTTTTCAAGACACCCTTGACCATGCTGTCTCGCTGATTGTTATTCAGCCAGCTCTCAAGGGCTGGACCCTCAGAGCTTATAGGGCTTCACAGCTCCATACATGCAGTAGGAGAAAAGGTAAGACCTGAAATGGTGGTTACTGGTTCTAGTAGAAAGCATGAGTACACACTCCCTGCCATTTGGGACGGAAGAATCTTGCCTTTCTAGCAGGAGTACCTGAAGTCCCTAATGCAAGTCAAATGTACGTTCCCTGAATTCATGCAGGTCTCACAGGGTGCACAAAGACAGCAACAGGTTTTATAACTATTAACAGAGCAGTAAGAGTGCTTCTCTGAAAAAGGCTTTAGCCTTGGCCAGGAGTCAAATTCAAAATATCCTACAACCCCAGATGCACCTCCTACTCCAGGAGTCACCTCCTGCTGCTGGGCCTTCAGTGTCATGGATAAACAACTGGATAGGTTCAAACTTCAACTCTGCAGCAACATGTTTTTCCACAACAGTTTCTTCCCAAGAGAGCAATCTGAAGGAGTCCCATCTCAAAGCACTGTGCTCCACTCTGACCAGCATGTAGTAGTAATCATTAAGGAGAAAATCCTCCTTTTCTGAGTACATGGACAAGGCCAACTGAAAGGCCTACATCAATTTCTCTGCCTGACAAGCTCATCCTTAGAAAAGAATCCAAGAAGCCAAAACTCTGAGCTTCTATCAAAAGACACTTTTCACTATGAGTCCCACAAAATTTTGTCCTATTTCTGTCTTGTATACTTTACAAATGGCACCAATCACTATCATGTCCATGAACAGAACTAGATTTACTCTGTCCTTGAACCACATGCTGGGCCAGCAGGCACACAACATACAAGTAGACAGGGAATATGTACCTGCACCAAATACATTAGCACAGCTCCAGAGATTGTATACCAGCTCTGTCCTGAAGCAAGAGGCCTTTCTTCTGCCCTTCTGCTGCCCAATGTACCAGACTTGCCATTCTGACAATGATCTGGGGAAAAGCACTGTGCAGATACAAGAGTGTATCTGGGATGCTGGGATTTTCAAGTTACACTGTTTCATTATCACAAATTACAGTTGTTCTTGTCAGCGACATCATGCAGCAATTTCTTTTTTTTAACATCTAAATAAATTTTGGAATAAAAAAACTCTGAAGGACTTCAGTGTTTAGATTAATTAATTTAAAAGTGAGAGATAAGGTTAAAAACCTTTTTATGAGAATATGTTAACAATTCTTATGTAAGGCATTTATTATGTGGCTGCATTACCATTTTATCATACTAAGACTTAAGAAAATCCAACAAAACATAAAAAGGGACAGACTGGCTCAAAATCAGACTCTAGTAAAGAAATACTCAAAAATCTCAGCTCACTATGAGCCTAAACTCACATTGGACTATCATGGTACCACCAGAATTCTCTCTTTGGGAGCTGGGAATGGGCCTGATCAGCAGCAACACACTAAGTATTGCCTTTTCTGGACCCTGAGACAGACCAGGGCGGATGACAACATCTAGTTTTCCTCTAACTAGCAAAGGGAACTTTGACAGTCTAATAAAAGAGTCCTTAGTTTTGCTACTGGAATAAAGAGCATCTAGTTTAGGACTGAATTCAAGTTACAGTTTTCAATGGGGACTTGACAGACATTTTAAAAGTATTTTAAATGTCAGGGGGTTTTTTTCCTACTTGAGAGCCAAATTTTATTAGAGTCTTCATAAATAATTTGTCTTCAGAACGGAAAACACAGTCTTACTTTTATAAGAACTTAAAAGACAATATTGGAAAATAGTTGCTCTGTAAACTGTTGCACATCTGGAAAGGATGACAAAGAGGTTTGAATATTAATCGTTTTGCTTTCTAAAACAAAATCAGAATAAGTATGGAATAAGCAATATGATTTATTGATCGTTGCTACTCTCACATTATGCCACCCAGCCCATTGCAACACCTCTTAGAAAGTATCTCCATGTACCTTCTCTCATGATTGTATTTAATACAGACATGCACAGATAAAAAAAAATCAATCATATAAGCAGGCTTTCTGAAATAGCTGGAATGTCCCCATTGTTAAGTGTAGTACTTGTATGTTATATTGCTCTGTTTATCTCATCCCTTAATTTGACCTGACAGATTACTGCTGCTTGAAAATCATGTCTACTCTGTAGTCAGAGAACAGAGGCTTTGCTCAGCATAAAGGTATTACAGAACTTGTAAAGAACACTCAGTTCATGATTCTAAGCTTTATCATTAGAGGAAAGGGTGAAAATTGCATAGGAGTCTCTGTGTATACTCATTATAAAACCCCCACAACTCTCCATACTGTTTCTGTTTTGGGATTTAATCTGGGAGACAGAGACAATCATGTGCATTTTTGTGAACAGAAGGATATTAAGGATATTATTATGTGGGTAGTTCCCAACTATTTCTCTTCTAAATAGCTAATACTTCGAAAGAGCTTTCTAAATGACATGGCATACTATTTTTACTAAAGTTTGTATGCATACATGAACAATTAGAATTTTTGAGTGCAATAAATGTCAGATCTACTCCCTCTATGACAAGTGATGCATTGAGGTGAAGAGCTTAAAAATTGAAATTTAGTACATTATTAAATTAAACCTAACCTGTAAGGGATTGAATATAAAGTTTTTAAAAGAGAACAAAGGCTCAGCTAAAGATGTATCTTCCTGGTAATTATTCTGAAGATCACAGTGAAGTTATTTTCCTCTGGAATTTATTTATTTCTTCCTGTTCCTCCTTATACTTCATTTTTTCTTCATCACCCAGATTCAACCCAACTCTCTTTACCTGTAGCTGATTAGAGGCAATGGAAATTCAGAAGAAAACCATGGCAAAAAAAAAAAAAAGAAAAAAAAAAGAAAAAAAGAGGAAACAATACTTTAAGCAACAGCTGGACATTAGTATTACACTTAGATTTTATGGCCTTTTATAAAAAAATTATTTTGAACTTCAGTGTAAGCCATATTGCATTCCATTTTTCAGTGCTGTCTGAAAAATTTATTTGCCAAAACACTGCAAAATAATAATGATGCATCAACTGCATTTTAAATTAGTAGAAAGATGGGAAAGCATGCAGTGTAAGTTGTTTAAAACAGAATCTTGTGAACACAAGACAACTTACTCTGCGTCATCAGACACAGCAGTTCTGGGGCCGAATCTACAAGACCAAATATAAAATTAGATTGTGGATAAATACATTAAGCAGTAATTGCAACTGGATCCATATAATTTGCACAACTGTCACTTCTACTAGTAAAGCTGACCAAAATAGAACCATACTGTTCAGGGATTCTGTATTCATCAAACAAGGCTTACCTGATCATCCTGAGGTCAAACTACATAAGAACACCACCCATCCCTCCTTAAACACACACTTATGCCCCACATTATAAAAATCTGCTGAAATATACCTATCATGTGTGTAGAAAATAGTTATTGAAAATAGACAAAGTCTTAGCATTTACATTGGGCCATACATGCAACAAATGGAGACAAAACTTAACAGTTACATTCCACAGCAGTGCTTAATAGCAGTGATATTACTGAAGCATGAAAGAGACAAATATAGTCAGAAAGTGAGTCACAAGATTTCCTTTTTCTTTTTGATTTTGTATTTGGGCATTTCTTTCTCTTTTTTTGTTTGGTTTTTTAGTTGGTTTTGTTTTTGGTTTTTCTTTCATTTGTTTGTTTTGGGCAGGGTTTTTTGAGGGTTTTTTTTTTGGTTGGTTGGTTGGTTGGTTTGAAGTTTTTTATTATTTTGTTTGCCTTTTGGTTGTTTTTATTTGTTAGTTGGTTTTGGTTTTTTTTCCTTGGGGTGGGGGAGTATAGCTGAAAAAACTTACCAGTAATAGACAAGCCAGTGTTCAATAAAATTATAGTCTTGTATAAAGCCATGCAAACCACATATTTATATCTGGGATTTATCATAAAAGAGCATCAAGTGCAAAAGTCAGTACTAAGACATTTTTAATCATGGGAGAAATAGAATAAGCATCTCTCAATGAGCAGAGTCCATTTTAGTATCTCCTTTTCATAGACTTTTCTTGCAATTCAACATATATACTGTAATCAAACATTCCTTTCACTTAGGTTTCAATTAAATATTTTCAAAATTCAAAATAAAATAAAATACACAACTATTCTTTTAGTTTCTAAAATGTGTATTACTGACATACAGTGTTTTAGTCCGGACTTAAAACACACCAGGCAATGCACAATCTGAACTCTGAAGTGTGCACATGGGGGTGTACAAACTGCATGATTCACACCAGAAAGCTCACGTTTGCAGATGCTCATCCTTAGATGAAAGTGTTTCCGTTTTGTTTTCCTCAGGAATCTCCTGAAGCTTAGATGTTTGACAAAGGTGGACTTCATCGTGGCCGTCTTCAGCCACTTGGGCACTACTAACAATCTCATCTTTTCCTGTAGGTGGGAGACTGTCCTCCTGCCCTTGCTGCTGCTCTTCAGATGGCTCTATTGCAGGTTTTCCAGAGCTATTAGTGTAGCCTTGTGGACATTTTTCCGGCCTGAGTGAGCCAAAGGCAGTAGTGCAAAGGGATGGATTAAGCAGTGTTTCAAAAATAACTCATACATAATGAAAACCATAACTATAAGTTAACAAAAAAAACAGCCCCTACAAAACCAAATAGCTGACACAGAACAAGCTAAGTGAGGCAGGAGCAAACCCTATAATTTAAAGAGTCAAATGCTTGTACCATTCTTTTAAGTCAGAAAATAAACTGTCCGGAACACCATTGAAAATTAAAGTATTAAGTCCTTTCAACACCAAGCCACTGATGAATTCTATGGCAGATAACAGGTTTGTTTTCTCCTGGCTGAAATGTAAGCTAGTTTTTCATCTGTGTCTGTACAGGTGCATGCATATCCTTCTCCTCAAGTACTCTGAAGAGGCTGATGAGTAATAACCTTTCCACTCTTGCTTGCATGTGACTCAACCACCAAATGATAACTCTCTTCAAAGGCTTCAACACTTATACAGCCTCAAATATCTGAACAAAGGTGCTTAAAAAGACAATGAGCATTATCAGGAAGAATCTTGGGATCTCTAGATTTCCTGTTAGGAAGTCACTGGCATTAGTTAAGCCATAGACAATCATTTAATCTACTACATCCAGCATCTCCATTTCTAGCTGGAAACACTTGTAATGATTACCTTATACTTAACCAGAAACCTATGCAAATGTAATAGCTACGTAGATCTGTTTCCATATGTTGTTAGAATTTTGCATCTGGTAGAGCTCTGGTCTGAGACTCCACATGGCTCCTCTAAAGGGGCGAGAAATTTTCTACTACCTTCTACTGAGCAGAAAGAATTAGCAGAGAACTGAGGACACATATGAGAACAACTGCTACTGGGCCACCAGCAAATTTCCTGATACAGAGATCTTGACAAACAGCCCAGCGGGCTAGCTAAAAGGGATGGAGAAAAACACAACTTTCTTACCTCCTGGTTTTCTTCTCAAGTTCTGCAGCTGTGCCCTGCTTATTCTGCTGCTTTGAAAATGGCATGGGAAGGAACTGCTTAACACTGGGGCCAGGCTGTTTAAGAAAAGCTCCGATTCTTCTGGCTAACATGTCATCTCTTTGTGGGTCTGGAAATTTCATGTTGTTTTCTGTTCCATCACTCTGCAGCTGAGGGATTTCACGCTGTTCTTGGCTCCCTTCTTGTGTGACAGTACTGCTCAGAGAGACAAGTGACACTGTTCCATGATAATGCTCACCTGTAGAGCCAAGTGGCTGCTCAGGCAATGTGAGGTACTGTTACTCAAAACAAAGTTGAGAATGATGGACAACTAGGCAAACTAGGCATCTTCAGCCACCTCACAGGGATTAGGATGAAATTACGTTGAACCCTACACTTGGGTAGGTGATTTGTTAGAAGTTGAGAATTGCATACAAATCTATGTGACAACTTACTCACTTGGAAGCTGGCATAAAAATCTAGACAAAGAACCATGGTTTGCAAAAGAAATCCCCCCCTAAAATATGAAAGACTATTTTAATGCTGAACAGCAATTAACAACTGAAGTACTAAAATATTATCAAAGAAAACAGGCTGGTTTATATTCATAAGATACATTCCTGTAAGTAGTTTTACAAAATAAAACACATGCCATGATGAATGAGTAAAACACATCTTTAAAGGCCATGTGAAGAATGGGACAACATTGCTGACTGATCCAAGCTAACACCAAACATAAGCCAGGATCAGAGGGATCTGCTTCTGTTCTCTGACCTTTCTCCTTCCTGCAGAATCTTCAAGTCCTTTTCACAAGCTACAGCCTCCTCTTGCTGTTGCTGCAGCAGATAAGGAGCTACTGACAGGGAAGGACAATTTATGGGAATGGAGCTTGTGGTACGCCTTGGAAAAGTTCCCATCCTTCTAACCAACATATCATCTCTCTCAATATCTGGTAAATTCCTGTCACATTCTTCCTTGGTGCCTTCTTGCTGTTTGCTCAAGCTCCATGTGGTTTGTTCCTCAAAGATGACATCAGAAGCTGGTACAGGTGACGGAATTCTCCTGCAAGAATCATCTGTACCTGACTTGACTTCTCCCCCACTAGTGATGAGAATGAGAGGGGGGGTGAGACAGACAAAAACATTCTCAAGGTCAAATGAAAGACAAGAAAAGGAGTAATCTGACTCAGTTTGCAAATGTTTTATAAACACACAAACTTAGCTGAATGAATTGCTTGCTAAAAGCTTTCATTAAAAATCCTTGCTGCAGCCACAGACTAAGTGATTAAAGAAACGCCAAAGAAATATAAGATCTGTTAATGTGTTAATGACCCAGATAATTCTTCTCCAGATAAATGCCAGAAACACAGAGCAGCAGTACACCATCTTCAAAAAGAAAGTAAATCCATTAGGTTTGAAAAAAACATTTTTTGAAGATCAGTAAGGCCAGCAAGCTGAATGACAAATTCCTAATGTGCTGAAAGCAGGCAGAACAAAGCTGCTGGAATTCAAGCAGCAGAAAAATCATGAATGATAGCTCAGCCTCTGAGATACCAGTGACTTCACTGCCCACCAGAAATTTTGAGCAAGCATTCAGAAGACCTGCGTGTAGCGTTTTGCACAATTCTAAACATGTTAAGATACTCTGAAGACATCAGATGTCTTCTGAACAAGGCTGTGTGTGTAAACAGCTCTTGAGTTTATGCTGCAGTTCACTCCCATGCAAATCAGCATATGGCAAGAACAGGTCTAATTTATAGCTCAGTAGCACTTCCTAAACCACACCAAATACCTGGATTCATTTTCTGGCTCAGATATTTCACTGCTGTGTTCAGCAAACCCAAGACTGACAGCAGTGGTTGAAGGAGAGCTTTCAACACCGGAGAGACTTTCTACACCATCTTTCTTGCTTTCCTCTTCAGTTCCACTCTTGGATGAAGCTCTGCCAATAACGAGCTTGTCCCATTTCTGCTGATCAATCTCAGTTACTGGCCCAAAATGCACAAACTTCTGTTTGGGGCTGCCAGACTTTTTGTTTGCTCTGGTTTTGCGGACAGCAAAATCATCACGGGCTACTGCTTTCACCGTGGTATCCGTTGGTGGCAGAGTGTTGCTGGAACATCTGAAATCTTCTTCACTGGTCAGAATGAGGAATAAAAGAACGCCCCCAACATGAGACCCTCAGAATAAAACAAATTTAATGCTCCTAAGGTTTTGAAGAGTGTTTTTATTTTAAAGTTCAATGACACAGGTATAAACAGCTGTGGCATACTGAGTTCCAAATGACATATGCAAAGATACTGCAGACCTGTGGGGAAAACTCGGGGAGTACATCCATGGAAGCACTTCCTAAGGGCAAGGAATGTAGCTTATGTCCTGTTCCAAATTCAGTTCTTCACCCTAACAAAGCCACAGTATCCTTATCTATCACATATACCCAGGCCATGCACTATATGTGACTGTAAAGCACTAGGACTCACTTTGGCATGAGGGAGTTACAGTGGCATGGAAGCACTACCAAGGGCAATTCACTTACCCTAAACCAAGCAGACTGAATCCTGATTTTAATAAATCACCTTAAAAGTAACAGAGAGACTGCTAATATCTTTAGGATGAAAGATTGATTGAGTTTTGGTTTATTAGAGCTAAAATTACTCACAATAACCACAGTGTTAGAAGAACGTCAGAACAGACAGCCATCTTTAACTGCAAAATGGCATGCACCTTAACAGGAAGGCTAGGAGTTGTTTCCTTTCCTAACAGAGTCACAAATCACCTGCCTATATTATAGTCCATCTCCACAGGGAAACAGCTTAGAATAACTTCTTTATACTGGCTCCCTTTGTAGAGGTTTCGTTAACAACAAGAGCATACAAACACCATACAATGAGGCTCCTGAAAGCCCTGCTGCAGTGAGAAACAGTGCTGGTATATTTACACAGCACTGGAGTACGATGCTAGGCTGATGTATCAGCTCACGTCTCAAAAGAGCACAAGAGAAATTAATGCAAAGATGCTGATCCTCAGGTAATACTCCCAAGGTATAAAACACTCCAAAGTCCTGAAGGCAGCTTGGTAAGGAGCAACGTAGCTGCTCGTGTATTAGCGTACCACTTGGAACTTCATGCTGGTCAAGCAGCTTTGAAGGAAATTCAGCCATATGACAAGAGGGACCTTTCTGATATTGTATTAAGAGTATCAACATGAAAAGTGACTGTGAAACTACTACAGTGCTCTAAATGATGGACACACTTTGATTTCATGACAGATACCATATGTGTAAAGATTTCTGGACTTGTCCTGAAAACTGAAATAGGTAAGGACTGGTTGTCAACAAGGCATCTTTCAAGTTTAAAATCACAAGCACACACAGCAGATTGTGGCAAACTAAACATGCTTCCCAGGGTGCCAATCCTGTCCATAAGCAGAAACCATACCTGGGCTCCCCTGACAGTTTCAATCTTTTCCAGGTCTCCAGATCTGCTTTTGTTATAGAGGCATTGACAAAAAGCACATCTTCTTGTAGCTCAGGAAGGATGCTTTGAGATTTCTGTTTCATCAAATCATCTCTCTCGTTATCAAGATCTTTCACCTGCTGCTTCTCCTCTGACTCAGTCTTCTCACTTTGCAGAAGTGGGTTCTTTTTGCTTGTAACTATTTGCCTTACTGAAGCCATGTGCACCCGTCTTCTTCTAATTTAATGCACATTCCAGTTCAGCAAGGAAAGATATTTTGAGGAAGCAATTATAAATCAGTGTCAAAAGAAGCAATTCATAGCTCAAGAAGATAAAACTGAATTTATAATATTCGTTTCACATTAATTTTAGGAAGTAAACATGGAATGAATCATTTGAAGTTCAAACCTCTCAGCTATGCTACCGCACTCATGTGCTACTGAGACCAATTCTCCATGTGAACTTCTATTCCCAGCTCAAGCAAAATCTTTATGTTATTACTGTATTAAGCATTTGTGCAATAAGCTTTCTCTGAAATAGTTACAAATATCTCATTTGCATATTATTCACATGGTGAATTCAGGTTTTGCTCTCAAACATACTACAGAATTTCTTTGATCCTAAGAGTCATGTCAATAGCATTGGACTATTAAAATTTGGTTAAGTGTTCCTCAGATGTTCTGCCAAACTAGTCATTAGAAAATGTTAATATAATCAAATTATCAGCAACTGAATGGCGCATTTGACATTTGAAATTGAAAAGAGCTCCTAAATATTAGAAGTTTTCTGAACATATCATTTGTTACAGTCAAGGTTCCCTGTATTGTGTATATAGAGGTTTTATCTAGAAGCACATCTGTTTGCACAAATAAAACAAATATGCTTGTTTCCTGATCAAGATCTCTACCTAGCAAATATTTGTGTTCAGCAACTTCTTAAAGGTCTGTATCACTGAACTGAAGAAAAAAGAGATTTTTCTAGGCTGAAGCCTTGTAACTCCTGATCTATTTCCCAAATCGATGCTGCATTACACTCATTAGGACCAGGTGCAACATAATTCAGTGCAGTGTAGCAGGCATATATATTCAGTGCCTTAACTAAAGACTCATCTAGTTTGTGTTTTATACCGGGTGTTAAAAGAGCATGAAATGAAAGAACACTGAAAAACATGCACTGAAAGTGATCAGAAAAAGAGTTGAGATACAAAACATATTTTTTAAGTTTATTCTCCACTACTCATGCTCATGACCTGTCACATGAGCGTAGATAACAAAAGTGTCCTGTCTTTATTTTATTTACACTCACAGCCAATTAAAACTTCTCCTCATACTCTAACAAATATTAGTTTGGTTCACTTTATGACAAAGCATTTGCATTTACTTTAACCTGTAAGGGGTTTTTTTGTAGCCAATACAACTTTTGTAGCCTATACAGCAGTATACCATGCTGAAATTAAGCATTATAATTGAAAGAATAAGACCATAAATGCACACCTTGCATGTTCCTTTTTTTCCATCTGCAATGGCTTTTTAACATCTTCCAGTTTACCTTTCTCTTTACTTGTATATGGTCCAACTAAAAAGGAGTTAAATGGAACTATGTTTTTAGGCTGATTCATTCTGGCTCTCCGGGCGGCAAAGTCATCCTTTTCTAAATCAGGAACTCTGCTGGCTGCTTCATCTTCTGAACCAGAATCCTTTCCTTGATAATGTGTCATGAAGGGGTTGTCCTTGCGAAGGATGATGTCCGGGGTGCTTCCGTTATCTTCACATATTGGCTTTTTACTGACACAGAGCAAAATTAAATAAAGGTCTTGATGCACCAGGGGAGGAGAGAGCAGTGCAGCACTCATCTCCAGATCAAAAAACAAGCACAGTTTATAAAATATGCTCTGAGCTGCTGTTAGATTGCACAACGCCTAGCTAGAAATAAAACTTATCATATACAAGTAGCAAATCCACAAAGACTACATAAAAAACTTGTTGAAGGGAATACAGGTGACCTCCTCCCTGATAAGTAACAGTTGTGTTAATTACTCAATACAGCCCCGCCCCTGATGAGTCACAGTTATAGCCAATAAAGATAAGTGTGATAAAAGGGAGTGGGTTAGATAGTGAGGGGAGCCATGAAGTAGAAGGACCCTGGGGAAAGAGAATCACTGCTGTGAGGTCAGTCTGGGGCTGCAGTTAGAGCCTGTTATTGGAACTTGCAGTCATAGTCTAGTTGAGTAAAAGCCTGCAGTTCAGAGTCTGCAAACTAATGTATGCAGTCACAGTTCAGCAGGAAATAACCAGCAGTCAGAGGCTGTAAGGGAAACCTACATTAGGAGCTTGCTGCAGGCAGAGTCAGTGAATGGTTGGAGTCAGGATGGCAGAGCTGTAAAGAGGAATAAACCAGGACCTTCTCATGCTGTGATAAGCATGTGTGTCATTTCTATCTTCTAACAGGAGGGCTGCTGCAACAAAAAATCAGCATGTTGGACCTTTACTTATTTTAGCTATGGCTGGAAGAATGAGTAAGAACAAATTTTAGCATATGAGATGTAGTGAATGTAGTACCATAACTGGCAGTATTAAACTTCTTGAACACTTCAAACAAAGGAAGAAATGTGATACAAATACCAGATCTCTGGCAAATGTTGCTGAGCCCTGAATATCAGATATTTGGCCTTTTTCTTAACAGCTCTATTAAAAAAAAACCCCATCCGAGTAATCACTGAGGCTGTCTACCCTAGTATGCTTAACTGCTTTCTTCTCACGTGCACCATGATTGATTCTTTTCCTATTAATCTTCTCTTTCCCACAGAATAAGCCCTCTATGCCAATGCCGACATACAGTAGCTGCAATGATAGAACACTAGTGATATTGGCATGCTGGAAAACATTGCCACCTGCCTTAGTCAGAAACACAAGTGTTATCAACAGAGCCTTGCTGTTACTGAAGATTACGACAATAAAGACACTTGACAGCTGGTACCCATAAAGATTAAGCTTATTTTAACTTGTAAAGGTCAATACTCTTAGACAAACTGAAAAGACAGATGGCAGGAGCTAGGCAAATCTCACATTTAAAAATCTAATTGTTTGTATTGATATTTTAGGAAGTTGGGCAGCAAGGACTGTTCCATGCAGTACTTTTGCAAGCATTTGCTCTGACATGTAGTACACCTTGCTATACAAAGCAAAATGGAGGGGATCACAAAGGACTAAACAGACTGGCATTAAGAAAGTGAATCTATATAGCTCAGGGGTTGCTCTGAGTTTCTACTATCTTAAATATAAAGAGTGCTTTTGAAAAGCACTTAAAACATTTTAAATCTCTGCAAGCCCACTCATTTTATGTTGTCAAGTGCTATTTCAAAGTACTGCTCCACAAAGTTGCTGGAGGAGCCATAAACCATCCCTGACAGACCAGCCTGGCTCAGGCTCAAAGGACATGCGAAACTGTCTGCCTTTGCGTTTTTATGCTGCAAAACACAGGATCCCCTGTTAGTGATGTGGAGAATACGGTCTCAAATTAACTAAAGGCAACTTCTCCCTTAGATCTCTCTGAAGGATCAAGATTCCACTTAGGGCAATAGAACAACACTGGCCAAGAGCGTTCCAAGTGGGAACTGCTGTCCCGTTTCCTCATGAATATTTGTGTTCACAACAGCTTTAAAAACAGCTGGCTCACCAAGTGATTATTTAGTAAAAACTGCTGGATTTTTCAGTCTCATGTCCACAACAAAGAAATATCAAGTGATAGTACTCAAAAGTGCAACTACAACTATGGTCACTGCAATGAGAAACTCACAGCTTTTAGTATGTAACTAGACTTCAGTAATCAGTTTCTAGGCTGAGAGTATTTTCCGTTCATTTACTACTTTTTTTCATGGAATCAAAGATTAGCTCTGATGTTTTGGGGTCTCCTGAAACAGGCCCCAAAAGTGTTTTTTTTAAGGTTAGTTTACCATGGTATAGATAGCAAAGACATTAACAGTAGATTTAGCTGCAAATTGCTCTTGCACACCCAGCCCCAGCTGTTGCAGAAACAGTAGATGGGTCAATACTGGTACAGTAGGCGCTTCCAAAGTGACTGCAGGCATTTGCACTCCATGAAGCAAGGTCTCGTACAGGCTTGTGGATCCTTATATTGCATTTCAGTACAATGGAAGGGTTTTGTATCCCTATGCTCTATCAAGGTAAGAGTCCATGTCATTTTTCAACTAACATATCATAAACATTTGCTCACATTTCTCTCTTAAATTCCCATCTCCATCATCTCTTTAAACACAATTATTCTCTTTTTAGGGTGTCTCCATGAATGTGATCCTTACTTTTCATATACACTACAGTAATTAGGAGACAGATGCACAAGCAATAAGCAAGCAAGGAGGATCACATATCAATAAAACAACATGCAATAGAGACAATTCACTCTTCCAGGAAGGGGAATTACTTTTTGGCATGCATTTGTATAGCATCTAATTCAGCTAACTAAAGCAGCTCTTTCCTAGAACTTGCTACAGCAATGGAGACAAGCACTCAGACTCCAAGCAAAAAAATACATTTGCATACAAGTTCAAATCTTTCCTGTTCAGGACTCAGAAAAGTCCCCTACTGAGTTTAAGCTTTAGGAACAACCAGATGCCTTGTAGAACTGAAAAGTCACCGTGGGTGCTCTCCAGAGTTCAATAAGTTGAGAGGAAACAGCCTGTAAACAAAGGAACTAAAATAAAACTGACAACCTCAGGTAAAAAAAAAAAAAAAAAAAAAAAAAAAAAAAAAAAAAAAAAAAAAAAGAGAGGCTGGCATCAGAGAAAGATGAGGGAATAAGAGGGGTGAAAGAAAAAAATCAGAACGCAGAAACAAGAGGAATTGAGAATTGCTGAGTGCCATTAGTGCACAGAAAATTGAACTTGATGCCAAGAAGAGAGATAAAATGGAGATGTTCAGGGAAGAATAATAAGACATTAGGAAATATGATTAAATGCTCCCCTGTATCTTAAAGTGTCATTACTAAATCCTTCCATTCTCCTCATCCACTATTCTTCCACTTTCATGTACAAAGAATTTTCCTTACAGACTTTTGTCTCTTGTGCCTTTTCTGCTGTGTCTTACAATCCCCAGAAGCAGGCTTCTACTTCACTACAGTGACACTTGGGTTACAAAGCTCTGCTCTTTGACCCTTAGCTGGGACAGAAAACTTTCATCTCCTCCTTCTTCCAGCTGCCAAATTCCACAAGTCACTTCCACTGAGAGCAAGGAAGAAAAATTACTTGTTATTTTTCCTCCCTTCTCCATAAGGCCTGTAAGGACAACAGATTGTCCATGGAAAGAACCACACACATTTGTTCACACATCCTTCATCTGTGGACATCAAAACAGCAGATCAAGCACAGAGTTGGAAAAGGGTCTCTCAACATGGTGAGCATCCTCCAAATGCAAACAGAGCTATTTGTTATGGACTGCACTGCTAAACACAAGCAATGATTACATTTTACTACACATTACTACATCACTAGCATTAATACTACAGCCTTGGAATAGGATTATGCTAATACCCCTCTGGTTTATGGATTCCCAATCGACTAGCACACTAAGTGAGGCTGAAGAACTAATTTATGCCAGATAGCTTCTCATCATTAGTACAAGGCTTTGTCAAAAGTAATACCCTACAACCAGATATAAACACTGGTTCAGTACAGCTCAACAACAGTGAAGTAGACCTGAGAAGAGGGCATGTGACAGCATATATTCTGTGACTATTTCATCTGCATATGGCACATCTTTATGTGGCTGCATACCAGCTTCACTGCACCTATGAACAAACTGTATCACATACGAGCTACCTTTCTTCCTACTACATTTCAGAATCCAGACTGTACACCAGCATCTGCTAGTACTACTCACTGGTAGGATTTCACCCCACAACCCAAAACAAAATGTTTTGGACAGGAGGACATTTGGACACCTACCCTTTAGCCAAACCATTTTGATAGTTTATAACTGCCTAATCTTCTGACATGTTAGCTAAAACTCTACTTTGCAGGTCATCCCCAGGAGTAGAAGAGATTGAGATGATGGAAAGGCATGGGCTGTGAACCTAGCCATCATTCAGCTCTCAAGTTAAAGAATAGGAAATATCCAAACTGAGCAATATCCAAAAATAAGTAACACAGGTAATAAGTGAATAACTACATATATTCCATTCTAAAGTCTGTCAAATTATGTCTGCTGAACTATGCCTCCATACTTTATCTAGTGCATGTGTTAACAAGGTCCATGCTTTTATAGTTCCTGCCATTAAAAATAAATGTATCATTTATTAACACAGCTAAAAAAATCAACCACCTAATAAGCTTGTTTCAGTAAACTAAACCATCCCACCAGCAACAAGTAATGTAAATTTCTGAAACTTTTACTGAGACTAGGCATTTTAATGTAGATATCTATATTTGATATATTTATATTTTATATTTCTAGATTTCTATATTTTAATTAAATACAAGAAAGCATTAAGTGGAAGGTGACAAATAGTGAGCGTGTAGTAGTTTTCCTGGAGCCTGTTTACATTATGCCATAAGAGAATACAATTTCTCAACACAAATGCAGTTAGCATCATACAACTCCGCAATCCACAGCTGCCACATCACAAGCTTTTTCAGACCAAGACCTTCACTAGCAATTGTGAGTGCTTAGCAGACTGGATTTTTGTTAGGAAATGTGAAATTGCAGTGGATCAAGGAAGCCCACACTTCAGCCAATCCTGTAATTGTGAAGCGTGCACCTTTTCCCACACCATTGGGCTAACCTGCCATAGCGCTGGGCTGCTGACATGACCTTAATACCAGCTTGTTCGAGTCTTCTTAACTTTCTGATCTCTTCCACATCTTGCCCTTTGGGTGCTGATGTTTCTTTTGCACTACATGAAGGAGACTGGTCTGTGGAGTTTTCTTCACTTTGATTCACACCTAATTGATTTTTAAGGGAGCTTGCTTCAGGAGCCATGGAGCCCATTCTCTCCTTTTCACACAGTCCTGATGTTTCATTCAGTTCTTCTTCTATGGTTTCAGGGTGGGGTTTGCTATTGAATTATGCAAGGTAGTTTACAATGTAGGTTGTGCCTAAAACATGCACACTTATAAGCACATTTTTCTGAAATCAAGATGCCAAAGGATGAATTCTGATGAATAATCAGGGAAGATAATTATGCTCTTTAAAGGAAGTTACTTCTTAGTCCAAAAGTGAAGTATTATTTGACAAAAACCAACATGCAGAGTCACACGCAGAGTCACAGCTATATTAACCATACTGGTGTACTAAATACAAAATACAAATAAACTTATTTTACAAAAAGAAATTGCAAAAAAAAAATCTTTTGATTAAATATATAAAACATTACTTTTAAGTATCATTTGTCAGTAATTGTCTTGAGAACTGAAACAGATTGTCCAGAACAGTTTTTTCCAGCCTTGGGTTTGAGTCAATATCCACGTTACTTACATTAACCAACATCTTATCAAACACAAGCTATACATTGCATTGTATGTTAAATAATGACACCAAAACAATGATTTTCCACTGGTTGCTTTTCTACTAGCTTCACCAATTGCAAAAAACTACTTATCAGTACCACACTAGCAAGAGATTTATTACAGTATCTTTCACCTTGTGAAAAGAATGAAGATTGGGCAAGAGTTAAAGCATCATCACTGAGGAAAGGAGAAGGTGGAGAGGCCAGCCTTACCTGAAAGGTCTGTCTCCTAGCGGGGAAGTCGCTGTGCTCCAGCTCTTTCGGTACTCCTCTCGTTCAGCTTTCTTTTTCCGAAGTGGAGCAGGTACATAGAAAGTCTGATTACTCTTGTTTGGGAGGTACTGGTTAAAAGGCACAGCTGATTTAGGTTCACCGTGTGAGGTCCGCCTCGCCAACATATCATCTTTTTTCACATCTGGCATCTTTCTGTGTGGCAGGTCAGTTTCCGAGTCACTTCCTCTCCCTAGTGAGGAAGGAGAAAAAAAATTCCTTTTTATTTTCACTTTCACCCAGTTGTTTGGGCTATTTTTAAACTATAAATCAAAGACACCACCAAAAAATTACATTAAGCTACTTTTACCTGCATTTGTATTTTAAAATCAGTAATTGAAGGTAGTAGCCATAGCATCTACACAGACAGTAAACTTTTTTCCATCATTCCCTGAAAAATTCATCTTCAGCCACGGAAGTTTTCCTAAAGCCCAGATGACTTCTACTCCTAGTTGTACACAAGTGCATGTCTGACCTGATTTACAGTCTTGAACCTAGACTAATATGTGCCTAGCTCAAGCACAGGCAAAAAAGGTTCCATGTTGTATAGCTACAGAATAGCAGGAACATGTGGATGTTTCTACACGCACATTAACACAGAGATTTGAACACAGACAAGATCTGCTTTGGTCAAGACCTGAAAACAACAGCAGCTGCTGTGAACCAGAAGGTTCAATGGTCTCTCTCCAGTCTCACTGGCTGCCTAGTCAACCATTCCAGCACACTGCAAAACAGACAGAGACTTGATACCCAGATGGAAAGATGCAAGGAGGGAGGGAAGTGATCTGCGGATTTAGATGTTAGATCAGTACAGTGAAGAAATAAAGAGGCAGAGAAAAACCGAGAGTTGGAAAGAGTAAGATACATGGTCAGCAGAGATGGGTGACCTCTTGATTTTGTTCAAATGAACTAAGCTTCCTGATATTTATAACCCATTTAAGACACTGAAACTTAGCCAAGTTTCTGACTTGAAACTCCCAAACTGTAGGAGAAACACCATAAAGAGCATTTGCGCTGTGGAACTGCTCTCATACCCATTTTGGAAGTCACTTCATAGACATTCACTAGAATCCTTGCACCATTATGAGCCTTTTAAAATAATTCACAAAGAAGTTATGCAAATAGTTTTCTCCCAGCAATGTAACCTTATCACAGGCCCTGGTTTGAAGAGTGAAATGGAGTGTGTTCAGCCATTTGTTCCATCAGTATTTGTATGTTCTCCAAGCTTTGGAGAGTTGGATGTCTCTGGTCCTTGGCCCCTTTGCAGCACTTGCATATGCAATTAGCTGTTCCCCTTTTTAGGGTGAAGGGAAGCCACTCAGATTGTGTCCTCTTGTTAACTCAAAACACTAGTAAATTACTAGCTAATTCACTGTGCTGCGTACTGAACAACTGAAAACAATGAAGTCATAAAAATCACAAGTAGCTTGTGTATAATTCAAAGTGGGGGAAGAAAAAGAGGTCTAAATATGCTAGGAATGTTATTTGCAAAGAGCTTTTGCAGTAGATTGAGTTATTCATGATCTGCTTGGAGGGAGACGAAGAAGAGTGAAAAGGAACAGTAGGAAAAGACACAACACAATGGAAATGAATGTTAGACAAAAATCACAATGAACTTTTCTGTTAGCAATCTTTTGCTTGAACAACTTTTGTTAAGAACTTATGACAACTAGCACCACAATTGGTACCTTGAATCTATGTCTCAACAAAATGTGGAGATACCATCACAGAATCACGGGTGTCTGAGGATAGCTGAGGCTTGAGGGGCTGTAATGTCATCAGACAGAGCAGGGAACAGAGAGGGTAAAAGATAAGAAAAAGATCCCTTATTGCTATTTGCTATTCTGATTGCTTTTGACTTTGTTCTGGTGTCTATTTTTGTAACACAGGAAAATCAGTCTCGAACTGGCAAACAGAAATGCTGAAATAGATAACCACAGTGGCAGAGGAATTAGAACACATTCCTCTCATCACTGATGTGCCAACAGCATCCCCAAGCTGAGTACTTCAAAGAAAAACAGCTTCTTTAATTATTCATATCTTACTCGTTAAGCTATTTTCAGCTCAAATTTGCAAAAAAAAGTACTTGAAGCCAAAGTACCGAATGGGAGATGCAGTTATGCTCTACATTTATAACCCTAAGTTTTTTGTTCACATTTCCAAGTAGAAGCAGCAGCAGTTTCCACAACTAGTAACAAGCAATTATACACTATAGGCATACAAAGATTCTTCTTAAAGGGATCCATGCACAACTGCTGGCCAAGCAGAGGATTTTATTCATTGGCAACTCTAAAGGCAGTTTAGTCTGCAATTCTACTGTGTTTTAAATAACTGTTCTACTCTACCACTGATTTTGTTTGTTCTTTGCTAAGGGACAGGCTCTACATGGGACACCAGAACAGATCCTCAACAGTGAGACTAATCACAGACAGCATTTGTGAAGGTAGTATTACTTACTGCTTCCACCTAAACTAATCACCTTAGGATCACTTAAATAACATCCACTCGGGCTTTTTTTTTCTTCTAGGATTGGAAGGAAACATAGTTTTAGTTAACAATATTATTTGGTTTATAAAGCTCCTATTTGAATGGAGAAAGAAGTAATGAAAGCAAAATGTTTTCCTCCATCCAACTTTGCATATAGAAGCATAGAATTGTTTAGGTTGGAAAAGACCTCTAAAGATAATCGAGGCCAATATACTGTTTCTATCAAAAACTATTCACAGCTGAGTAAAACACAGGCCTGCTGAGACCACAGGAAGAGGTTCAACATAAAAGAGGTCAGCCAAGTTACACCTCACCTGCAACTGTTGGAGGAGACAGCTGTGAAGTTATGGCAGTAGTAAGCAGGGAAAATAGGACACATTAGAAAGTGTTGGCTGGACAAGTCGTACATGTGCACACAGCATCTGCACGCACCCTGGTTAAAGACTAATTTTTCAGAAAAAAAGAAAGTGTGCTTTCATCTTATTTTGTGTTTGTTGCAGACTCAGGAATGTGACAAGATAATACGTCTTAGCAAACAATCTGTGGCAGACAATCACAAAACCTTTCTAACATCTGGTAATACAGCAGAAGTTGACAGGAAGCATCTACAGGACATATGTAACTGGCTGCCTACCAGCTCCAAGTAAGCAGGGACACTGGACATCCCCTGAGCAGCCAGGATAGAGCAACATTTTTCAATTAGGACATGTGTGGCGTTCCTATTTGCCAACACCATGCTTGTCTCATTCGAGAAGGCAGAAAAACATTTTACAAGGTGGAGCCTGTGCTCTGCTCAGTGTCTGAGGGGTCATGAGGCTGTTTCAGGGAATCAGCCCCAGTCAACCTGTAACAGCCCAAACACTACAGGCCACTCAGTACAGCAGAGTAGATCTTAGCTCTGATTTTCCCAGAGCTCCTTCATAAATTCTACTGTGATACCAGCTCTCCCTGCCAGCTTTCCAATTCTAAGGAGTTCCCCATCACCTCAGGAAATCTCTCATGTGTCCGGTTATGATTAGCACCAGCTTCTTTCATGCTGCCAAAAGCAGTATGAACATCTGGTTCCCACCAAATAGTCTTCCTGCCTTTCCTTTTTAAATTAATAAACAATATTACTAAGGAGATGTGATTCATGTGTGCAACATAATTTCATCTGATGATGAAGTTTGACTTATTCATCTGTTTACCAGGAATGTAACTGCACAGAAAGAGCCTCCATCATCCATCCTTTTGTCCTAAACCAGAATCCTGCTCATGACAGGTAACCTAAGTGCATGATCCACACCTATTCCTAGCAAATTCTTCCTCATCCAGAATGCTGTGTTTACAAGTCTCTGAAAACCTCTTCAATCAGAAAAGAAAGGCAGAGAAGCAGCAGCCCTTCTGTACGTCTAGAGCTGCCTGTCCTCTCACAAATGTGTACAAAGCTCTGATGCTGGGAGGTATTAATTTACCCATTTTTCTAAATGCCATAAAAACATAAATGACATTTGATAAAGTGCTGTACATCGGACTTTAAAACTCTGTCAAGTATCAGACGTTCTAAAGTTATTTCTGTGTCATTTATCTGCCCTGCATTTAGTCTAAGCAAACATTTTATTCACTACAATTCACTACACCCTGTTCCTGTAATTTTATTTCTTGCTTCAGCCTAGTTTGTAAGTTAAAATTAATCTGCATAACATCCTCTTACACCAAAACCCAGAAAAGCACCCTTCCCATCATAAAATTACACTGCAGTGATGTAACTCATTTCCCAGTGCTGCACTCTCTTGAGACAAATTTCAGGTAAGCCGTTGGCAAAGCCATCTACACCTCAGGGAGCACAGATCAGCATTTGCAGAGAAGTTCTCCCACCGGATTTGCCAGATTCAGAGGCTGCGTGCAGCTTCTGAATGGCGCATTTATTCCAGAAACGTTACTTCTGTGTCACAACGCTATGCATGTGCCGCACCGTGACTGGTACTTACCATCACTGCTCCCTCTGAGCACTACATCTGGAGACGGTGTCTGCTGCGAGCGGGAGCCAAAGGAGTCCAGGCTGTCAAAGGAATCATCTCTGCCGTGCCGAGGCGGGGAGAGGGAATCGCTGCGCTCCGAGTCCCAGCAGTCTATATAGCCGCTGTCACGAATGCTGCGCTTGGGGCTCTCAATGTCCTCTGTTTCCTACATGGAAATACAGCAGGAACCTCTTCGTAAAGAAGGCACTGACATACTCGTGAGATGCATTACACATCGGAAAACAAAGCATCTTTCCAAATACTAAGAATCTCCTCCCCAAAAAAGGGTTTCCTTGGTTTTTGCCCCTTCTTCCCTTCAAAACAAAGTGCAAGCTAGCAATAACCCAGTTTTATGCTGTTTAAGAAGAAGCGACTCTCATTAGATTAGTACAATGAACTGAAAAAAAAAGTTCCAACAGACCACTTAATAAACTGATCAAAAGCGAAAGTAACCTGAAACTTGACTTGTCGTCCACAGTGCACAGCACAGTCAAAGGCACTACAATTTTAACATCGTGCCTGAACCAGGTTTAAATTTACTGCTTTCCAAAAGATTCCCTCCCCCCCCTCCCCCCCCGCTCCTTGCCCATCTATTGTATCTGGCCAGGACCCCAGCAGACAGCATTTGTTGTTGCTGCTTCAGCTCGGCAAAATAATAAAGCAGTGTGCTTCAGCCTCCGTCTACCTTGAAGAGAAATTCCTGTTATGAAAGAGGGATGTCTTTCTCAAGCAATCAGCAATGAAAAATATGCAAAATGCTTTTCCCGATGCCTCAGAAGAATTCAGTTGTGCTCTTTACTCTTTGCCAGCTCCTGGCTCTGGGGGATATGAAAGCACTTGTAGCTGACCCACATGTTCAGTGCAGGGAGAACAATGGTTGTCTTTGACAGCCCTGTGATTATAAATTCTTTCCAGTGCAAGCAGCACATACTAAAACACTGACACTCCAGCAGAGGGAAAGGTCAATAGAAGCCATCCTCACCCTTGCATTATAATAAATCCCTTGTTTTAGAGAGTGTCTTAACATTAATTACAATCGCAGAGACTGAGAAAAAACAAAAATAACTAAGTTTGTTCAGAGATAAATCTGGTTTTTTCTACCCCAACAGTAAGCAAAGTCAGAGATGTGGGTGCCATTATCAGACTGACATTTTGTGACCCAAAGAGGCTGGAATGTGATTTTTTTTTTCCCCCCAGAAGCATTTGAATATTAATTCCTAATTAAGAAGCACCCCCTGCTTACCACTAGCTGAAGCACAATGGACATATTGAGCCGAGCTGACTGTTAAGGTTTTACCCGTCACTAGTATTGCCAATGAGAAGATCAATCAGGAATATCACAGTATGCTATGGCGGGCTGCCTGCACAAAAAAGCAGGTTTGCTGGAAAAGTGATGGAGAGCTCTACAGTAATACACCAACACTCCCCTGCAGAACAAGAGGGAGGCTTGAAGAGGGACTGAGACATTGGACCAAACGCCATGAAAACTTTTCAGGAAGAAGGTCTAATTAGTGCCACTCACTACTAATCTGCCAAAATACCACATTAAGGGCAGCAGCAAAGGTCACCTAAGGCCAAGCTAAACTGTGGTAATGCCATTAAGTAACCTCACAGTAAACAGAACTGAAAATATATTCTAAAAACAGATAAAATGCATTTTAAAAAGTTGTAAGAAATCCTTTGTAATTTTCTTTCCTAGTTCTGCTTAGTGGACTAAAATAGTGATAGAAAAAATAGACAACAAAAATCAGTCTCCCTGAAATCTACATGAATTACACACAGCCAAGAACAAATCTACAAATCCTATCAAAATCCTGTTTGTGACATGATCCAAAAATCTTTTAAAAAATCCAAATTCCTTAAATCCGCTCATCCCTTCACACCAATCAGCTATTCTCAATCTTTAGGCACACTTCCATTTTCCTAAATTACTGTATTTGAATGACACAGAACTGCTCAGCAGCTACAGGGACTTCAACTGGGCAAAAAGCCCCATCCCGCATTCAATATCTCCCAGAGTTTGAAAACAGTCCAATTGTGAACTAATGAGTTCTGCAGAACCTACTTTCAATGGCCTGTTTATGTTAATTTTGCATGCTGCTCACTAGGAATTAGGAGGCAGGCTCCAGGACAGGATCCTAGACTTCTGTAAACATGTTCTTTACAGCTTTCCCGTTGGCAAAGACACTCTCACAACACAACGCCGTCACACAGACGGGTACTTGTCCTGCCTTGCACAAACGTCATCTCCCAAATGCTATCAGTGGGAATGTGCTTATCTGTGGGACTGATAACACCACGACATGACACACACAACAGCACATTAGTCTTTCATGTTATCTAATTAAAAACACAGTATGTCACTGAGTGGCAGTTAAAGTGTGATTGCCAAATACATTTGTCCAGGAAGTTCCACCCACTGACTATAATCAAAAAGCCATGGATATTTTGTCATTGGGAATTTCTAGTTTTTAAAGTACTCAAACAGTTAATGAAATTAAAAACAGAGTAGCATGGATAAAATTAGAAATTAATATCCCCTTCAGCATGAGAAGTAGAAAAAGATGACTCTGAGACAACTTACATCAGAGTTGTCTTTTGATTTCCTTATGAAAAAAGGAGGGTAGAGAGGATTTACAACAGAAAAACTAAACCACACTGAATTTATGGTCAATTTAGTTATTAAATTCTGTGGAAAAAATGCCAGTAGAGAATGTGATAAAGTGTCTTTTCATCACTGGAGCTCAGCTATAAAGACCATCAGAGTGTTGCACAGCATGATTAACATGTTGTATTTTACAATCAAATCCTCTTCAAATGCAGTAACATACAAACCCACAATTGCCAGTGGGAAGTACTGCAGGGATACAAGAGTAGGGACGTGATAAAAGAAGTTGCGAGCAGCCCGCACAGCAGCATCACCCTAAATAAGACTTTTCAGGACTGTAAAATGCTCTGTCTATGCATTAAAGGCATTTATAGCTTTCAGCTTTTATGAGACCTCTACTCTTCTCCCAGCTCCAACATTTCAACAAACCAAGTACCAGCCTCTTGCTTTTGTCCTTAATTTACAGCACTCTGCAATGCCCAGCCATGCCCTCCATGACCACCAGCTCCTTGGAGAATGCTTCCTTTTGCCCCTAGCCTATTTTATCTCACAAAAGGGTTCAAGATAGAACCTGCAAAATGCTCTGATGATTAGTTTCATGGGTAAATATCATCCGGAAAAAGAGAAGACTCGTGGTGTGCAATTAAACATTAAAAAATAAAAAAAACCCCCATGATATTATGCAGCACTAACATTATGGCAAACTGCACTTCAGTAATTTTTCTGTGCTAGCTCCCTTGTTTGGGTTTGTTCCACTTTTCAGATTCTTTGGAGGGTGAACTGCTCCTTCCCCACTTCTTCTATTTGTAAACAATTCAAGTACTAACTTCATCTTTTTATTGCTTAGGCTCAGTCATATCACTCATAAATGCCAAGTGGTAAGCACAGGTCATTAAAATGAGGACTAAAATAAACTTCTCGAGAGAAGCAGGATGTTCTCTTTCCATCTCCTTTTTCACCTGCTCATTCAGAGGAACTGGGCTCGCAAACAGGAATTTTACCCATCTAGTTAAGGTTCTCAGGTCTACCAGGGTGTAGGAACTGCTATCAGTCAGACAAGCATTTCTTCCTCTCCAGTGGTGCTGGCCCTGTGAGATCCCAGAATGAAGAGCTACAGGTGGCACAGTTGCAGCAGCACAGAGCTCAGGGAGAATTTAAGTCCAGAGAGTCTCCAAACTTTGGAGTTTGGTCCCCAAACCCTACTGCCTGTGATGACAAGGCTGCTACATGAGGTGGGGAGAATACCAGGCATGAAGCCCTGTGGACTGCAGAACATATCTGCACAGCCTTTCTTGAGCATGTCCAACACATGTGGTGCCAGCACATGGTGCTGCCAATCTTCTTCCACACCTGCTCCTTGCCCCTTCTATCCCAAGGAAAGGCAGCTTTGGCTATCGATGCTAACCACTGGCATTAACCATGAGGTTTAAGTGTCTGGTGTTGAGGTTCAGGGCATGCTAGAATGCTCAACCAAAAATCCCCAAACTACCCTACAGCAATCACAGTTTTTCCCTTCCAACAGAGATCAGCTCATCATAAACCACCAAATATGATTTCAGCCAGAATTTAGAGCCTGGCAAAAACAGATTTATCCTAACTATGCCCTTGGTGAAATATAATCTCCTTCTCCTCCACTTCAGCTTTATTTAGTTCCTTTATATTGCAACACAAAACCAAAAAAGCTGCCCGTGAGACTGAATGTTTTAAAGAAGAAAAAACTATATATATTCTTTTGAGTCCTACCACATTACTTTTGAATCTCAGCTCTTCTAACTGAAACTTGGTGTCATAAACGAAAATAATTAAAACCAAAACACATGGAAATAAAGATGAAAGAGCCACATGACAATTCTAAAGCCCTATTTGATATCACTTACTGCATCACTGATACCATCAAATAGCTGGCTGCCAAAGCAGTTTTCAGAGTTTGGCAGAATCAGAAACATTTTTGATGTAGGTAGAGGTTTACTAAGGAACTTGAATTCCAGCCCCTCTTCTCTCATATTTATCAAGAAACAGTTTATTTATTGGAGTAATAATTTGAAGTAAATATTCATTCCCAAAACATAACAAAAAGATACCTTTCTCATTTGTGCCAGGAAGCCTTCAAACTCCTTCAGGTTCAGGGTTGATCCACTATATGACGTGCAGCTGTTCGCTGCTTTCCCTAGCCAATAAATGGTGACTAATACCTGCAGAAGTTAATAAGAATTAATTTAAGCCATCTACACAGTCCTGTAGCTAAATTTACTTCCCTGCAACATCCTTCATTTATTCTAAACTGCACAGTGGCACAAAATTTCATCATAGATCAGAACTGAAAGGGAAGTGTCTGTCAAAGGTTAAACATAAATACATCAGACAACTATGAAAATTTAAACAGTCCTACAAAATATGTAACTTAACATATTATCTCCCTGGTATTTTTCATAAAAATAATAAAACTGTTATGTCTGCCTGGCAAAATAAACAGAAAAGATGGATCTGAGTAGAAAAACTAGACAAATAGATTTGAAACTTCTAGAAGACACACATAAATATATTTGTTTGTAAATTCAATTTAAAAAGTCCCTAAAGAGTACTAATATTAGTAGTCATTAATGAAAATCATTAAGACCAAGATAATGAAAATCATTAAGACCAAGATAATAAACAAAGTACCTAGAATGCCTGCGTCCCTAAAAGCATCTCAAATATGCATCTATTTCAAGGACAGAAAAGGGAGTCTCATTTTTAACCACCTTAATGTAAGTAACCAGATGACACAGGAACATTTATTTCCAGGCTTCTGCTAGTTTAAGAATTGCTTATCCCAAGATTAATCAAAAGTCATTGTTTCTATCAGACTGCAGTGTAAAATTTAGTGATTTCATTAAAGTTCTGACTTGATACCTCTCCATAAGTCAAAAATCCATTCAAAACTGGTGAGGGAAAAAGACCAAGAATTGCTCTTACAAGTAGCAAAGATATCTGACACTGCTGGTGTTGCACTTGTTTTAGAAAATGAGAAATTAAGATGCTTAGGATGGTCAAATTCAATACATCCAAAAATGCTGACATTTATACCATGCAGGGAAAGGCCTTTTCTGAACCCACATATGTCTCCACTTAGAGCAATGTCTTTAATAATACCTGTGCAGCAGCTATTTGGACTGGAAACTGGTCATCAAAGGCAATTCAATTCAGTGTTTTGCACTGGTTAAAAATGACAAACCATCACCCTAGAACTTAGGGCTTTTTCTCATTTAATGCTCCTTATTTTAGCATATTCCATAACATTGCAAAGTATTTAACTGCAGAACAAACAGGAAGTATTTTGATGTGGAAAAGAGATGCAACCGATAATAACTAATAGTTGCAATTAACTGTTTCAAAAAAGATTCATAAACTGAAATACAGTATTTTATGTTTTGATGGGACAGGGCCATACACTTCATGCTACATAGTGAACTAAAGGCAAAAAGACTAGCAGAAATCCCAAAGGGGGATCTCACTGGGAACAAACATCTCTTACACTCTTCTTCCCTAAAACACCCATCCACATTCCCCCTCAGCAACATGCTAGGCTTTTCTTATCAACTTGCTTTGGCATCCCCATTTTTCATTTATATGTAATGTCCAAAATTATGCAGCACTGCGGCTGCGGCCCTGTTAGAATAGGATACAGCATAATACAGACCTTCAGTTTAACAACAACTGTGGTACACAATGAAAAATACGTATTTTATATATAAATATAGTTTATATTTTTCTTTGGCTTACAAGTAGTATACATGTAATGAAATAACTGAGTAAAATTTTTAATGAAGTTCAAAAACCTTTCCCTTTTTTAAAAAATTACATCCAAATCAGTACTACTGTGCTGAATGAAAGAAGTGGTGTTGCTAGTACTGATTTTTTTTGTCTTGAAACAACCTTTATCTGAACTGTTTTCCTTCAACCAACACCATTTGACAAATTAAATGCAAAAAAGTCTTATGGTATATGTTCTCAAGTTAAATGAAAATATTTGCAAATAACAGGACAGGAAACTGTCCAATTCATTTTGCCATTCAGTTCATTGATGAAGGTTATGGTATTTTTATCTATTTCTGCTAGCATTTAATTACATTCTCTCGTCTTCCTTTATTTGAAAAAAGAAAAAAAAAAAAAAAGCGCAGAAAGTTTCACATTTGCAAGCAATTCCGGCTGGCTGCCAGCTGAGGCTGCAGGATCATGCACCTGGAAAGCACATACTGCCTACAAGCACACTATGGAAGATACGTTTGAAACTTCACCTTTAAAGCAATACAAATGTACAAGGATGTTTAGCCAGTGCCCACAAAGAGTGTTAAAATACCAAAGCTGAATTCTTCCCCTAAAAATCTGTGTACTGGGTGCAGAAGATTCTACTCTACTGATGATGGAAAAGACAGGATGAAACAATTTGGGGGAGGGGGTGGTTTTGGTGTTGTTTGGGGTTTTTTTTACCTCCAGTCATGGTAGCTATGATTACTGGCTTTCAAAGAAGAGACCTTGGCATTTCCTATCAGATTATAGGGATGTGAGCCAAATAAAAATTATACCAGTTTACAGCTAACTAAGGACAGACAGCTGCTAGAGTTTAAACTGAGACCAGCAAAGTTTAGACATTTTCCTTTCTAGTTAACAAGTGCAGGATCCAATACCATTGCCCTTAGTTTAAGGTAACAGGAATTTGAGGTTAAATGGAAAGTCTTTCTGGGGAAACACTGATTTATTTGGAAGAACAACAAGAAAGCTAGCAAACCTGATAGTATGGCCTTCCATCCCAATTTAATGGTCATTTTGCTTCATTTTAAATGCTTTGTGCAACTTTACTCTGTGCCTACATATTTGTGAAGGGCTACAAAAGCGTGGCTTCATGGGTGAATCATACTATTCCCAACAAACCCCACACTGGACAGTGGAAATCACTTTGTTTATTGCTCATCTAAGAGAATGTAAGAAGAGACAAATGTTCTCCATTTTATTTCTATTGTAAGGCTGCTTAGCCATAGGCAGCTCTATCTAAATTTCCAGCAGAACTCAGTTAGGTTTGTATTCTATTCAGCAATACTCATGTGTACACAGTTTTTACTGACATAATTCTTGATCAAGCCAATAACAGGATTAACCAGACAAAAAGGAAAACTCCGAGTGATGTACTTACATTTTTCAGCTTCCTACTATAGTCAGTGTTCCTGGTTGTGCACACAAACACATACAAAGGGAAAAAAAAATAAATCAGAAAGTAGACATATTTTTCCAAGAGGCTGTATGCAGCAGATCACATTTTCCCTAACAAAAGCCTGCCGAATGCTTCTGCTGTCTGGAAACACATGAAGGCTAAGAAGATGTAGTTCACACACTCATTTATTCATAACATGGGAGTATTTTGTCACCATTATTTCAATCATTAAATTAGAATTCTGGGAGTACAAAAAAAAATGTGTTTATAATGGTCCCACAGTAAAGTAGGACAATGCCAAAATATTTTCTTTAAACAGAGTTGCTGATTTCTTAAAAAAGGAAGACATAAGTCCTCACTGCTAAAATACATTCTGCAGCTTTCCAACTGTCAGATTCTGCTCTGCAACCCACAAAGATTCTGGAAGCTGAACAAGCATAAGAGGCATCACCAAACATTAAGGAAATATTGTGGGTGCTTCTGTGGAAACAAACATTACAAAGAACAAAGTGAATGGACAAAGCAACAAAGACCCTGCCATTTAAAACAGAACGTGCCATGGAAAACATTTATTTTTAAAATGTATACTTGAACACTCAGATTGAACATTGGCATCATCCTTCTCAACTTTTTTTTTTTTTTTCTCTTAAATTCATGGAAGAGAGGCAGTTTTATGTCAAAACCAGCAAGGTACAAAGTTTGTGCAAACATAAACAACATTTCAAAATCCAGCAAAGAAAGCATTTAAAAAAGAAGGAAATATGTAGGTGCTGAAAACTAAATAAGACTACTTGAGATTTAGTAAAGATTGTGTCCTGATTATTTAGAGTGGAATTGTCTTCTACTATAACAGTAAGACCACTCCAGCATAAAGTTTATCTGACAAAACAAAACAAAACAAAAAATTCAAATCTGTTAGAACAAAACCTTAAATATAGGCAATGGTAAACAAAGTACTTTTAATACCATCTTTTTAAGCCAAAATTTTGTCCATTAATATCCACACAATGAGAAAAATGGAACAGTCCTGATTTTTTTCTTAGTGAAATAACAGTGGAAAAGAGACTTGTTTAACAAGTCACAAAAAAATTCCTTACAGCATTAGCTCATAACTTTTACAAGCAAAGTGATCCAAAAAATAGATCTAATGCATGCCTCAATTAACATCTATGTGGAAAAAAAATGGTTAAAATGTCATTATCTTAAGCATGTGCCATAATGTCAAACTCAGCCTTCACCACAAAACAAATAATATTTTCACCATGTTTAAAAAAATCACCCAAAAGTCCTCAAAGGGGGGAAAAAATCACCTTCATGCTTTGGGAACTAGCTAGCAGAAGACAGCCTTCAACATATTTCTCTAAAACAGTCATGGACTTGGCTTATACACCTCAACTCAGTTACTCAGCGTGAACTTGGACAGCGCTAGGAAAACATTTGGCTCATTTCCACAGCTGCTTTCTCTGAAGCTCTCATATGCAGCAAAGGGCCAGGCCAGCTCTGTGAGGTTTATGATGCCAGGTTTAACTTGGTGACACACTGAACAGCTCTGCTTTGAGCTCCACCCTAGTCAAAGCCTCTGAACCTCCTCACCAAGGTACTCCAACCATCCTCAAACCCAAATGATGGTTTTTATGAGAAAGACTCTTCCTCTCTGGTTTCACATGGAGATTAGGGTTTTACATGAAGATAACAAATTGTTTTGCTCTCCAGTCAATTATTGTAATGATTTTACAGGATATGAAGAACCTATTTCTTTGAAGTATTATCAGATTTAGAAGAAATACATCACATAGCCCCCACTCACTGCCATGTGGAGGGCAAGAAGAACTTCATATTAGAGTCAGAAACTTGGGAAGGAGCAAAAAGTGGTATTCCTTAAAACAAGGACACTGGCCAATTTGATTTTGAGAGCCTTTGAATTTTCCCAGACAATGCCTGAACACCATGAAAACTTGCCCAGCTTTCATTGCCAGAAAGGAATAAAAAAAAATGCTACTGAAATTTAGTAAATTGTTTCCATATACTTTTCTAAAATGGATATGTCTCACCAGGGTTTCATTAGTGATCTTTTTGGCTGAATGAAATTAGACCATTCAATCAGCTCAGCAGCATTTGCTTGTGTGTAGAGCAATAACTTCTGTTAAAACTGTAATATTACATGATAGACCCAAAACTTTCAGAAAAACTTCTAAATAACACCAATTACAAATTTTGTTAATTTTATGAAAGTGTGGGGTGCTTTTGCTTTTAAAAGGGGGGGGTCTGTGCAATTTGTGTGGTAGTGGGTATGTTGCTTTGGTGAAAAACTTTCTAAATTGTGGCATTTTCAGTTCACACAGACTCTCATTAGCCCAATTACTGTGTGTCTCAAGCTATAGCTCTTCCAGGAAAGTGAAGAGACCATGCTTATGTCTGCATCTCATACAATCTGAAAGGCCTCTAATGTCTTATATTGCACCATCAGAACAGTTTAATCTGAAATACCAGAGCCGTAACTTCTTTTCACCCACACTACAGTATTTTATTAATTGGACAGACAAAAAAAGAATGCCATCAATTTAGATTAGGAAACCCCCTAAGTCCCTCAGAATCTCATTGCCTAACTAAGACAGTCTTTTCACAAATCACAGAATAAACTGAGTTGGAAGGGACCCACAAGGATCACCAAGTCCAGCTCCTGGCCCTGCACATGACATCCCCAAGAGTCACACCGCAGGCCTGAGAGCATTCTCCAAGTGTTGCCCTATTTTACAGAGCTGTGGTTGATGTCTCTGGGACAAAACCTGTTGAATAGAACAATCTATTTGTTCCAACACTGAAAGTTTCCCAAACCTCTGCTTCCCATTTGCCTTACACTAATTACAGTCCTATAGCCACTTTGCTCATTCTTAGGTATTTACTATTGCTTCACATGCACTTGAAACAGTAACATGCTAGTCAGAAACTGCTGTTGTACTTACTTGATGGTTACTCTGTTTGATGTGTCCTGCAGATCACCAGGATCAAAAAGCTGAGATTCTTTAAGTCCCAATTCTTTGCAGCCTCTTAAGAATAATATGATATTATCCTGAAAAGAGATAAAAAGCATAAAACTTCAGCACTTTAAACTCTCCTTAACTGAAAAAATCTTACCAAACCGACTGCTCCCTAATTCAGTAACTGCTCATGAACAGTCATACCATCAGCTGCATGAAGAACCAAAGACATTTCCAGTCCCATAATTTAAGAAGTCAGTGTAGATTTTGTTTGAAAATCAGATACATATGAAACCTTTTTCTTTTTCTTCCAAGATATGTAACTACAACAAGCTTTCTGACTTGCTTCTTTTCAAACACAGATGTTGGCAACTTTTTTAACTGGAAAAGGCCCACTAATTTCTCCACCTACTCTGGAGGCTGCCACACAACCTCAGCATGTTACAAAGTAGAAAAGGAAGGATTTTTGAAGGGAGAAGGAAGAGTAGATGTAAAAATCTCACCACCATTTAAGCAAGCAATTTGTTCAGAAAACACCTTGCATGTCAGATATGAGCAAGCCAGTTAACACAACTGCTCTCTTGCCTCTCCAAATGTAACCAGTCAGAAGCCACTGACAGAAGAGATAGGTGCTTTCTCCTGAAACAAAAATCTTGAAGCTACACTTCACATGGCCACTGTCTCTAAGAAGAAACAACACCAATTTCATAACACTTCTTATGGAGGATTTACTCTTTTCAAACTGAAAGTCAATAACAGAGAATAAGTAAAAACTAATATAAGTCTCTTTCAGACCAAGTCCAAGTGATGACACTTTGGCTTGCACTGAGGAGACTGGATCTGCATGTGTGTATATACAGTTAATACAGGTTTTATACTTATACATAAGCATGTACACCACTCCCCTGTTACAGAACCAGTGACTATGTTCTACATGGATAAATCTTGCAGGCCACTAAAGAATAAGTTTTTAGATATACATGTTTCTAGATCAGCAAACTGCAATGGTAGATGTGTGGAAAAGAAAACATATCATGTACAGCCTGATATTCTTTGAGGAGTCTCATGTGGAACCTAAAGCTAAGCTGCCACATGTAGAGTTACCAAGAAGCGGAACCACAGCGTGTGGTGGAGACCCGTTTTCATAAAAACTGGGAAGCAGAGGAGCCCAGCAGTGCTCAGCTTTTGCCCACTCTGCATGAGAGAGCTGGATTGGTGAGCAGGGCCCTCCCCACATCTGCTCCCAGGCCCTTCCCGGGGCTAGGGGACAGCAGCCCTGTTTGTTCTGCAAGCAGCATGCTAATCGCCGTGGCTCTTGGCATGCCAACACTCTGGCACACAAAGCTCGCCAGCCACACCACAGAAAACACAGACTTGGAAATTCAGAGGAGTTCAAATCTCCTTTTCTTCCCTGGCTGAAACTTAACAGCTCTGGAGGGGAGCCAGGGGGGGGAAGGAACAGCAGCTGAGAGAGCAGGGAGCCCATAACCCAGAGAGACAGGATCATTCATGACATGAAAAAAGATGCCAGTAAAATTTTCCATCTGGCTTACTGTTTGCATCATAATTTTTCCAACTGCATCATGAATAACTCTTATGTTTAGTCTTTGATGGAAGACAGTCCTGGTCACTCTCAAACGGTTGGTGGAGCAATGTGTAAATCTAACAAATCAAATAAAAATACAAAAGCACTCAAAAAAAAGTTCCTAAGAACTTCCAAATTTAACAAAAATATACACGACACAGAGGTCATAGTAACCTAATAGGCTTAGAAAACAATCAAAGGAGGAGGAATGCCGAAGATAACTAATTGTACCCATCTTTATGCCAGAAGTTCAAGTCTGAGTTATAACAAGCAGGAACAAAAATACCAGTTATTTGGCAGGTATTTATTTTCCAAATTATAGTTTGGAAACTCGGTTCTTCTGCTGATGAACAAATGACTACTTCTCAAAAAAAACAGCATCACCTACTCCTGTGTGGCTACATGCTTCTGTTTTGATGGTCATCATAGTAATAATGTTTTCCAAAGTCACTAACACTACCACCCAAACAATTCCTCAGAAAGCTGAGGTATCTTGTATGGACACAAATAACCACACATGCCAACAATATGCAATCAGTGAGTCCTGAAAGAAGTTTTTGCTTTTGCTAACAATCTCATAATTTCTACTTCCCAATGGTCCTAAAAATGGCACTTTGTTGGAAAGGACTGAAGAAAAATCC
This sequence comes from Cettia cetti, assembly GCA_013401135.1. Classification (NCBI taxonomy): domain Eukaryota; kingdom Metazoa; phylum Chordata; class Aves; order Passeriformes; family Sylviidae; genus Cettia; species Cettia cetti. The sequence goes on from VZUI01078122.1 coordinate 77,850, forward strand.
AACAAAGAAAACGCTTTCAAGTGATATATTTACTCAAGGACACCTGTCTAGGCTGCTTAACCCCAAGCTAAGAATGCATCTCATACTACTGCAAAACTAAACTTTTCCTGGTTTGCTGTAGTACAGATGAAATTCACATTTGTTAGTTCCATTGAGTCACTGAGAAAAGCGCTCCTAAGCCACTGAAGGGAGAGAGGAGTCAAAGTAAAGACCCAGCTCCCAGCAGAGCTTTCTCTCAGGATTACCACACCTTGCATTGACCAGGTCCTGATGTCTTCAGTTCTCAGAAAATTTTGCTTTTATCTTTCAAGAGGATTTATTGTTCAGTGTGTTAACTGCAACTATGCATTTTTTGTAGTCACCTAAAATACCCCTCTTTGTCATTGCTGAAGAAACTAAAGAAAGCAGAAAAAACCCCAGGTTTACAAGTAGCAAGATATAAAAACCATCCTTACTTTAAATAGGTGACTGAAAAGACACATTTAATGTGCCTGCCCAGCTTCTTACAACTCGCCAGAGTAAAATAGGTCATGCAAATGGGACACACTGCAGTGGCAAGTATCTCAGGGTGGACAGCTGCTGTGCCTCAGCTAACAGTGATATCTTTTACAGTGGTCTCAGAAGACACACGACCAGAATTTGGTCCCTCTGGCAATCCCTACAAGGCACTATCACACAATTTCCTCACTATATTAAATGGAGATGATACTTCTTTTCTCTCAACCATTACTTTCTGCAGCTGCAGTGTTGAAGTAGACAGAAAATTGGTCACATCATTTCCTACAGCCGCATCGGACCTGCAACTGTCTCTTGCTGGCTCCTCTTGGATTTATCCCACACCACTGTACAATTAAAAATCTTCTTTTGGCTTTATATACAGAGGAAGAATAAGCTGATAGGTTACAGCCTAAATTTACTTTGCAAATTTTCTCTATTATTTTAAGATATAAAATTTTATGTCCATAAATACTTATGTTTATACAGATCTATAAATTATAAATCGATAATTGATAGATATCACAGATAGCTATACAATTTTATCTATGCTTAATCTATAAAATGGCAGAAGGTCTAAATAAACTGCATAGAGAAGAAAAATGCTTCAGTGTGGTGACAGACACAGGACACAAACACAGGATACAGTGATATGTTAAATCCCAACCCTTTTCTGCTTGCATCAGCAGAGTCCTGACAGTTACTGTTACATCAGCACTACAAGCAATGTCATTTACTTGTAAGTAGAGAAAACCAAAAATTATTAATGCAAATGTTTCACTATACTGAACTTCAGAAACAAAAAATTAACTAACACACAAAACTGCAAACTCCCAGGCAAAACCAGCCATGAACCAGTAAAAAGGGTTATAGACAGATAAGGGTGCAGCCCACTGGCTCTTTGAGAACTTAGTCAGAAGGATACATGGGAAGGAAGGGAAAAACGCTCCTGCTTCACAGCTGCATTTCAACACCACCACCTTTTCACCCTTTCTGGTGATCTGGTGTAATCTGACAGACTCACCTCTACAAAATCACTTTGCCAGGACAATTATCTGAAGATAATACAGAGAATAGGTGGTGGAGGCATTATACCTTCATGAAGGTGGAGGAAGGGAATGAGGGAGGGGGGAAAATATAACACACTGCGCACCTGTAATTTTTGTTTTAACCTGTGTTATGAATATGAAATAATGTTCACTGTATAGCATTAAGTAATCTTCCTCATGCACAAAGTGGAGCACAGAATCCTGAACTCTGTAAAAAAACCCCTCAGAAATTGGCAGTTGAGTAGGACAGACACCCTGGAAAGCCACCACGAATTCACACAGTAGCACTGCCAACACACAAGATAGTTCAAGCTAGCGAGAATCAAATATTCACAGCAGGCAAATTCTCTCCATAGGATCTGCTGATCAGATGCAATGGCAAACAGCTTGAATTTGGCCCACTTCCATTCCTTTCATCCGCCACAATACATACAAAACAGTCTCACTGTATTCACGCTGCAAATCAGTTCTACAGCTTATCACTGTGGAGCCATCGTTTGTCAGATGTGCTACGGCACGGCCCGGATGAGATATTCAGATAAACTTGGGGAAAATAAAAGCAAGCCAAGCTGTATGTCTGCACAGAACACTGAAAAATATGCCAAATACATGCCACTTCTGCAAGCTGGAGATATTATTAGATGCCAGTAGCACTGCTCTGTTTTGCAGGACAGCTGCACACAAACAGGTGGCCTTTTTTGTTTCTGGAATGCTGGTATTTTCCCTGCTCCAGAATAAATTAGATCTCTAAAATTCAAAAAAAAAAATAAAATTTTTCAAACTGCTTTTCTGAGCAGTTTCCAACAGACTCTTAAAAGCCTTTTTTTTTTTTTTTGTCATAACATTTCTTCCTAATTCCCTTATTTTTCCATTTTATGTGAGTAATTAGTGGTGATAAATTATCTATATAAAAGCAGCAGATATTGCATGATTCACAGGTCCACAGAAATACTGAAATACTCAGTTCAAGTCCACCAGGAAAAAAAACTTCTATAAGAAAGTCTGGGAACTTTTCATATGTATATGTACATGTACATGGATATGGATATGGATACGTATATGTATATACATTATATATACATATACATACATACATGTATATATGTATTTCTATTTCTCCAATATGCTTTTCAGTGTATGTTTAACTATATAGATATGTTTAACAATATATATGTGCGTCTGTGTGTGTGTGTTTTACTGCTCATCCAATGTTTTGTTGTACATATATAATGAAACTACATAAAAGATTGTTTTCTGTGGCAAACTCCCAATCAGTAGATTTGAAAGGAAATGGATCATAGGTAGGACACATTCACTTAGAAGCTGAGGATGGTTAATCTCCAGAAGAGTAAGGCTGACAGCATACCAGAACTGAAGGCACCTCCCAGAACAGCAAGGGGAGACAGGGCTGCTTACACCCCAAAAGGATTCTGGCACACAATAGCTTCACCCACGAAAATTAAACGCTAGTGTGAAAAGAAAGATCTGGCCCCTGGGAACAGGGAGGGGAAGTAGGACTTACCAGCCCGTCAGCCGGACCGATGCTCGCCTCCCCAGGCCCGGGGGAGCCGCAGCCCCCGGGCTCCACCCCCGCAGCGGCGCTTCCCGGCACCCGCACGGCAGGAGAGGCAGCCCCGGGCGCGGATCGTGCCAGCCGCAAGGGCAAGAGGCAGGTGCAGAGAATAAACACCGCGATGATCAGATTGAATCAGGAGGAGTAGGGCTCTCCGGGCGGGCACAGCGCTGCCCGGCTCCATTGGTAGAACCTTCCAGCGCGCCCCGAGAAGCTGGTGAAGGCTGCCTTTGCTAAGAAAGCCAAGCCTTTTTCTGCTTCTTTTTGGGCAGTCAAGAAGTAAAAGATGTGTCTCCTTCAACAAGAGTCCTGCTTTCTTGTCAGAAAGGCAAAAAACACCTTTAAAATGGTGTGAAGAAATGGGCCAGTTGGTACTGTACTTCAACTACACAAAACACACCAGAAACCACAAACGTGGCTCTAAGTGACCTTCAGGTAATATCTAAGTCTGCCTGAAGATAAAATCATAGAATCATAAAGTCATCAAGGTTGGAAGGGACCTTCAAGATAGGCAGTCCAACCATCCACCCAGCACTGCCCCTATAACCCCTGAACCACTAAACCACATCACCCAGTGCCATGTCCAGGTGCCTCTTGAAAACCTCCAGGGATGTGATTCCACCACATCCATGGGCAACCTATTGCAATGCCTGATCATCCTACAGAGAATTTGTTTCTAATACCCAATCTGAATCTCCCCTCTCTCACCTTAAAGTCATGTCCTCTAGTCCTCTCATTGTAGGCACAGCAAAAGCAGCCAGCCCCCACCTCACTACAACCTCCTTTCACAAACTTGTAGAGAGCAATGAGGTCCACCCTGAGCCTCTTCTTCTCCAGACTAAACAACCCCAACTCCCTTTGGGCGTCTCAGTACCTGACTCCAAAGATAACTTGGCTGGAAGTGTCAAGGTGCTTAGATCCTGCTGCTCCCAACCACTAGGGCAAAAACCTGGAAGTGCCTAGAGCAAGAAGATAGTGCACAACTTTGATACTGCTATTGATTGTATAAAAACTTATAATTTTTCATTAATGTGAATGGAAGCTGAGCACAGGAGAGAACATGAGCAAGAGCAGACTTCAACCCAACAGGCAAAAGCAAGCCACAGGAGGATGGGAGGGGTGCACACAGCATGAGCACAAGGCTGATGCTATGACTTCAGTGGTTAAGTAGGTCCTGATATCACCCCTTGCTACATCAGGTCATTATCCCTGAAGGCACAAATAAAACATTCAAACAAATGGGGGCTCAATCAACTTCCATGTCTTTGGGGGAGAGAGTAGATTATCATCAGATGATGTGAACTCCTTCAGATCTGCCAAAACCAAGATACACCCTATGATGGCTTTGTTTACAGCACTGAAAACAGAACATAGGCAGGCAGCGAAAAAAACCTCAAAACGTTTCCAGGCTATTCACTGGCTCTGATGCTGATGAAATCACAGCCAGATGTCAAACACATGTTAGATTTCACCAGGTCTTGAAGAGAGGGTGCCTACCTGATGCCATATTCTATGGTAACAGCCATGCTATGACCAGGGAAGATGATAACATTTCCTTTCCACCCCTTCTCTGCAGCTCACTCTCTCAGCTTTTTAGTATCAGGTGATAGTGCTTGGTTTGTGAGGGATTTGGTCTCTATGACTTCTTCTGTTACCCACCTTTCACTTTTTGGTTTTCTTGTGAATAAATTTCATGAAGAGCAGGGTTAAAAACAGGTTCTCATACAGTGAATTGTAGCCAAGCACTCCTAGAAGATGCAGAGAATTCACCTTACAAATTTAGAGCCAGATGGACAAAAACCGGAAAACCAGCAAAATTGTAAGGCATCATTTCTTTTGCTGTGCTGGAAAGGACTATTATTTATCTCACTCTGCCTTCATGGTGGGGCTATGAAGTGGGTCAAATACAAAAGTTATGTCAGAGTGGGTTGGGGAAAAGAGCTACCGAAGAGATGACAATGAAAGAAACATCACAATATCATGCTCTGAGGGCAACCTGAGCTCCCATCTTTGGCAGCTATTTCTTATCCATCCTCCTGGCTGTAGTTGTGCTGTCTGTCTGAAGGAGGTGAAGAAAGGTCCTGAAGACAAACTTGAGCTTTATTTGCACTCACACTATGAGTGCAGGAGTATGACTAACCTAAACACAGATCTCAAGGGGTTCAACCCTGAAACCACAGCTAGTGCCGCAATGATTCCCTCTAGACATCCTCTGGGGAAACGACACTTTCCATTCTCAGCACATCCCTGCAGCTGATGTCTCCACAAATGAGCTCTACAGCAAAATTTAAAAATGGGCAAGAAATTCAAAACTAAGGAGAATATGCTGTTTCCTACGTTTGGTTTGTGTGTTATTATCCAGACCCAAAGTGTCAAGCAAAGTACAGAGTCTGACTGTGGATTTATAAGTACTCAAAAGACAGCCATCCCAAACAAACTGCTTAAAGAAAACAAAAATACATAAACTTTAAATCTAAAGTTTTAAGTCATAAGAACCACAACACCAGATATTGTGAAAAGAAAATTTAAGTAAAGGAGACCACCAAAAAAACTAACCTGAACATTAAATATGGGAGAGGATTTTCTTTTTTTTTTTTTGGCTAGACATAGTGTTAAAGCTTATCACTCTGCATTAAAAAAAAAACCAAAAAACCCACAAAAAAACCCCCAAAACCCAAAAAACCCCAAAAACCCAAAACCCATACATAAATAAAGTTGAATTACCTCATAAGCAATATTCCCAAAAGGTATAGCCCTAGGATAGTCCAAAGGAACATCACAAATAGCTTAATCTCACAAGCAAGTCCTTCATGTGTTATGTACAGTCATCAATTAAACCAAGCAGTGCTGAATAAACCTGAGCCCTTCCAGACTGCTGTCAGGGCAATTAAACATTAACATGTATTAAGTCATGGCACAACAGATACTTTTAAAAAACTATTTATGTGTTCCTGCTAAGAGGGGTACTTTGGTGGTAAAGATGATTACCTATGCAAAGCAAATGTATGTGCTAAGATTTATTCCATGATTTCCTTAATTATTCTAGCAAGTCTACAAAAGATAATACCTTTTTTTTTTTTTTTTTTTTTTTTTTTTTTTTTTTTTTTTTTTTTCCACATAACCTGCCTTCTTTTCTCTGCCTGTGGAGTCCAAGCTTCATGGAATCCTTTTGATCACATTTGATATCCCAGGGCACTGATACCCAACACCTGCTTTCTATATTTTAACTTGACTGTAGAGAAAATAACCTTGTTTTCCAGGAAGAGCAGTGTTGACTATTCAAGGGACCCAACTCCAGGAAACCATCAGATTCAACTTGCAAAAAAACCTTTGGGGTGAAGCGGATCTTGCAGAGAAGAAAATGAGGAAAAATTCTGTGCATCATGGGCCTGTCCACCTGAAGAGGTGTGTCTGATTGTATTATTGATTATCTGACCAGCATCGTCTATTATAAACCAGTAATACAAAGCATAACCAGTGCATCTGCATGCAGCTTCAGAGATTATCTAAAAAAATTCTTCTCAACCTGTGACCACTACTGACTGCTTTTATTTTTTCTCTGTCACTACATCCAAAGCAGGTGCAAGGAAAAAAGAAAAAAAAAAAGGAAACAGAAATGAGCTATAGTGAGGATTAAACATAATGGTTTTCCGATACACAAGAACCTGATTAATTAAAACATAAAACTGTGCTGGAGGTACAGCCTCAATTCTTACCTTCCCCATGTAATTTATCAGCTGTCTTCCCAATCAGGCACAGATACAGATTTCATCACAGTTGTATAGTCCCCAAAGGGTTTTAATGAAAATATGTGCATGATGAACATAATCTGAAGTTTTGTGACACCCAGCTATATTGGACCATCTGTGCATTCACGGTCAGAGAACAGCTGAAATTTTCTAAAGTTTATTTTTAAGGTCTGAAACTGTAAAGGTACAAAAGAAATCAGTACCTAAAATTAAAATCAATATGACATCAAACCTCTAACACTGAATGTATGACCACCACCTGACAGCTTCATAACACTTTTTCTAATTGCAGTAACTATCACTTCTAACTTTACTTTCCTTTCTTTTACAGGGTATGTTCCCTTTTGCTTAGTGTATTAAGTAAAGCTATCTTCCATTTAAAGATAGAAAACTGTAACACTTGTCAGTACTTGGACTTCTCTCAGTAGACAGCAATGCACCTCAGGGATCAGGACACTTTGCATCCTGAGCTGTTGGAGGGCCTCTTCATCCCTCTGTCCAAGTACAACTGCTGTAGGTGGGCCTCAAAAGATGCAAGAAAGCTGCCTGTGGGGGCCGGGGGCCTGGCAGTAGCTGTTAAAATCAGACCAAATCTCTATTCCCCAAGGCAAACAGCAAAATAGTGAAACCGCCAAGGAGGACTCATTCCTGTTCAGTTCGTGACCTCTGCAAAAAAAGCAACAAATTCTTCTTCTCCCTTCAAACTAAACATCTACTCTTTATTGCCAAGGAATATGTTTTAATAATCTGTGGTGTTCAAGGTTTGATAAACATCAGAAATCTTTTTGCTGCTGTTACATGATACCTGACATTTTCCCCCCACTTGCAGCTTTGCATTTTCATGCCAACATTGCATAAAACATACTGGACTTCTTAAATGTTCAGGTTGGGGTCTCCTTAAAACACTTCTAAAAGAAGCTGTTCAAGTCCAAAAACCACAAATTTTTAATTGGCTATTTCTACTGAATGAAGTTCCAGCACATTCCCCATGAAAAACCTACCATGTTATTTTTACTTCCACTGAAAAAATAAATAGAAAGCTTTCATATTTAGGTGTCTTGAACTACTTCGGTGAGGAAAAGGAAGGGGAAGAAAATGAATAATTTTCGATTTTCTGCAAGTGAATTTTATAGACAATAAAAATATCTGTGCAAAAATATGCTCAGTAGATCGGTGCCCATTCATGACTTTGACCATACTCAGTGTAACAGCTTGAATTATTGAGCACTACAATACTATATCCATGTGTCTGTTGCTTCTTTCCCAGATATGAAAACATACATTTGGTGTCTAAATGGCACAGCCATAATTATCAGTGATCTTGAATATCTCCAGCTTTGGTGGGGTTTTTTATGGTAAATATTCATGGCGAGATGAACTACCCTATAGTCTGGCAGTGATAATTTTCCCATTTCTTTTCAACCATCAGTAAACAGTCTCTAGATTCAAGAAGCATTCCTGAAGCTATTGTAGCTGCAAACCTAGACTGACTACACAGAATAGCCTATTTAAATTGCTACTATTCACTAAATGGTCTGTTCTATAGGGGTCATGCAAGAAGCCTTTGAAGAGCCATTTGGAAATCAGGATTCGTGGATTACATCTGGCTGCCAGTGTAATTTGCAGTTGTGAAGACTAAACTTTCAGGACAAATAAAATGTAGTACAATAATATAATGTACTTAAGAAGCAGATTTTCCTTAAATTAATGGAATAGAATCAATGATTAAAGCAAGTGAGAAAGAAAGGAAAACTTCTTTAATATGTTGCATTCCTATTGCAAAGCATTTCCCCAGCTCTTTCACAATGTCCTTGTTTTGGTTCCTCTGGATAGCTGAACAGAGAACAGGACAGGATGTGTCCTTTTACAGGACTGACAATCTTGTTGTTCAGTTTTCTTCAACACATTAGAGGTGCACTATTGCACCACCTTCTCTCCCCTCAGAATACACAAAGCAAAAAGGGTAGGAAGATGTGTTCGTCATATGATCACACCAGGTCTTTAGAAACAGGATCTAAGCAGTGAAGATGGCACTTGTTTGTTTGGTGAAGGAAACAGAAAAGGAAAAGAAATCAGCTATCACTGATAATTTTTTCTTAAAACTTCAGTTAATACCATATCCTCTGTCCTTGCCAGACCTGAGATAAACTTTTGTTTGTTTGAAGAAAAGAGCCAATCATGCTTATAATTCAGCTTACCTGGGTATAACCAGTGGCTCCTGCTCACAACAGTCACAAATAAGGCCAGCAGAGATGTTCATGTACCATCACATAACAAGCTTCCAACTCCTCATCTGCTACTTCTGAAAATTGTTTCAATTTGAAGCCACATAAAAAACGTAATAAAGCTTAGCTGATGAGACTGTGTAAAGGAAAATGGTAAATTTAATGTAAATATGATTTTTTTCCTTTCCTCAACAAAGGGCCAGGACTCAGAGTTGATGAGAGAGAGGTATATGTAGACAGCAGAACCAGTAGAGAGAGTCTAGCAAGATTACGCCAGGTGTCAAAGACCATGAAAGCAGCTGAACTAGCTCTGGCACGAATGGGTGCTCTAGCCAGCAAATTAGCTGATTTAAAGCACTGCAGAGTCCCAGTCCCCAGCCAGCTCACATCTCCAAACCACTCCCATAGGCACAGATTTCTGGAGAATGCAAATGTTACACATGGCTACCCAAAATCAGCTCGAGGCCAGCAGAGCTTGTTTGCTTTGGCAAGCACTTTTACACTGCTCTTCCTAGCAACTGGGGAATACATCCATCAGACACAGGACCGCCCTGCTTGACTGCACTGAGCCAGCTGACGCTCAGCACTGTGCTGAGGCAAATCAGCCCTTAAATCTGGGGACCCTAATAGGAGCTACCTGGGGTTTACAAGGTTAACAGATGTAGCCCCATCCAAATACAGGGGCTACAGAACTATGCAACCACCTTAGGTGATGCAGGAACACTGCCCAAACTGCAACACAGGAGCCCACCCATCCAGGAGGCACCAGACCCTGGTCATACAGGTTCAGCATACTCTTTGTGTACATGCCAGCCAACTCAGAGCTGCACAGGGGCTTCAGCATGCCTGTGACTGCAGAGACCATGGAGAGTCAGCGACCACCTGAGCAGAACCCACTTTCTGGGGCTTCTTGGCTACCTGGAAAGCCCTAAATGTGCTGTGTTGCACTGCTAAAGTCATTTGGGCCATTTGCCCTCAAAGGGGAAAGACACCTGGCATCAAGCTGCTGTCCTGCAAGAGCTGATGTGGCTGTCCTGAGCAAGGGTGAGAGCTGCCAATTCCAAGTAGACTGTTCAGTGAGTTGCCCACACCCACACCACAGGGGTTATCCAGGGTTCTGCATTCTCTGGCACATCCTAAATTCCACCTTCCATCATCCTGATAGAGTAGTTGACTGTTTTTCCACCCTCAGTCTGGCAATTCTATTTCTCCAACTTGCAAAGTTATAAAAGACAAGAATATTTCTATGCTGCTTTTAAAAGAGAATAAATTATATTGGAAGCTGTGGAGAACACTGACCACAAACTTTGAAGTTCTCAGTGCGTAATTTACTTACATAATAGTTTGTATTAAGGTTTAAGTGCTGGATTTCTAGTATTGCTCATCAAATTTCAGCCAAAGGAAAAAGAATAAGCAAGGTGAACTACTCTTGGGAATATAAACTATCTGCAAGAATTTTTGACACAAATGTGAGAACATCAAGAACTCTCAGTTCTTAAAAAAATATGTAAAGATCTGGAATTCAAGGAGTTTCAGTTCTCCAGGATCATAATTTAGAAAGTAAATTTTAATCAGGATTGGGTGGCTCAAGAGATTGGGTAATAGTATTTAAAAAAGCAAGGGATTAATCTCTGATCAACCAGAGGGTAAGGATTAAAGAGCATTTAAGGTCTCAAACAGCCCTGGGAACTAGCCAACTTAGTCTAATACTGTGGATGCTGACTCTAGGCAGATTTTGGATTTTGGATTTTTTCACACACAGTCCTCATGCTTATGAGCAGCCTCCCCTAAATTTCATTAAAACTATTTCATCATCCTCCCCAAAATTCTGCATTACTTATGCCTTTGAAATGCCAATGGCAGATAGATACTGAATTTGCTGATAACACTGTACTGACAAACACCTTGTTCCTCTCTGTCCCATTTTACTTCATCTATGTGTTTTTTCTTAATTACAAACTCCTGCAGGCATCGACTTGAGGTGCCATATAGCATAACAGGGAAGAGGAGATTCATATCAGTAGGTTGATACTTTGCAGGAAAACGATTTTGGTCAGTGCTGACTGTCATTCAAAGTTCTGAGATGCACAAAAATGGAGGCCAGGCAGGTCTGAAGATACAGCTTCCAAACTCCCTTCAAACTTATCATAATATTGGATTGAATTTTGCTCTTGGGGTTTCAAATAGAATGAAAGAACAAGGAAAAACTTGTTGCAATATTGCTGAAGATAAAGCATCACGTATTCTAAAATATTTCTGCTAATACCTTGCTTGCTCAAAATTTTGTTGGATTGCAGCAGTTGTCTGAGAGGATGTAATTATCTTGCTTCTTACTTGTCTAAAGTTCTAGTCCACTGACATATCAGATTCCACTCAGTCACTATTCAGCAGTGTAAAAATAAAATACAGGCATGTACACTAATGGAGAAGATCAATCTAGCCTGACTTCTAAAAACACACAGAGCAAAACAAAACTCAGCCTCCTGTGACAAACTTTATGTAATGTTACTTTTTTTTACTGTAATCTGTCACTAAACACTGAATTCAGTTACAAATTTTATGTGTTCTTTTGGCCCGCAAAATTTACGTACATACTTACTTCTCTTTACCTCTTTAGAGGTTTTTGTAAGAGCTCTGACAGCACTGCCTGGGAACCATTCCGTTTTATTTACCAGTTTGCAACTAGTTCTGCCAATGATTGATGCAATTCCTGTGTTTGTTCATAATTTATTTTCTGAAATGTCACAAAATACATTGTTTCTGATATACAGTATCAAGCCTGTAGTAGTAGTAACTAATTTTTTTAAAAAAATTTGCTTGTATCTTCTTTGAAAAGAAACAAACAGTACAGCAGAACAGTGTATCTGTATCTGGTGCATGTGGCACTCTCAGAACATTTCAAGTTTTCCTTTTCATGCAGTTGTTATAGTTTAAGAAGCAACTACAATCTGACCTCCTTAAGGGTAACAGGAGAAACTTAATGAAAGAAAGCATCCAGGAATTATACAAAAATAAAGGGCTTTTTCTGCTTCTGCAGATGTCAAGTGAAAGTTGCATGAAATATTTTTCTAGATCAGAAGTTGAGATATTTTATTAGCTGGTGCTACTGACCTGTGCAGACAGTCTTTTGGCACAATTTTCACATCTTGTTTACAGTATCACCTCAGTTATCTAGAACTTCGTGTTATCCCCACAAGGGTCAAATTCCTGACGTATTAATTACACTGAAAATTGCCCTGGATTACTTGAAACCTCAAATAACTAAACCTATCCACTATCCTCCCTTTTAAATAACAGAGGACATACTGTATAGTGGTGCTAATTCTTTACTGCTGATCCCTGTAACTCCAGAAATTAATACACAAACGTCACACTTCTTATCTCGCAGGTCTGCCAGCTTTGGTCTGAAAACCAGGCTTGAGAGGCGGAGAGCATTTATAGCATGGTCCTATTCACTACTGTGGGCTGCAGGACAGGAGGAGATAGGAAGGACAGGAAGGTTAAAACCAAAAAACCACTGACCAGCATTCCTGATCCATGCACTGCTGGCCAAGGAAACAGACCTGCTTCACAGTTCAGCTCTCTTTAGTTGCCAAAATGACCTTGGATCCCTCCTGTAGTCAGCCGAAGGCTGGGTGCTGCCTGCACGGTAAGCCTATGTCCCACTGACACTTGAGCTTTTTATTGTGCTGCATCTTCCCGTTCCCGTGCAAGTCAGGCCTGCAGCTTCCCCTGAAGGCACTCACCAAGCAGCTTCACAGGAAACCTCTATAACTTCATTATATCAGGGCTTGAATGCAAAGATGACAATTCAATGACCTACTGACAACTTAGGTAATTTAGCCAACAGCAGGCATTAGCTCTAAGATTCCTAATGGCGTAGCTAGGCAGGAGTGGTAAAGTTAGGATTGGTTTTGGAAAAACCAGCAAGCTTCTTTCCAACCAAACTAGAAATGGTATTCAAAGGACAACAGCAACACGGCAGCTTTCGTTAAGAAAAGGTATGAGAAATATCTAGGAATGCTTGGTAACACCCGTAGGATTTGTTGGCTGTGCAGCCAAGCTACACAGCACCCATCCAACAGTTAAAAATGGCAAGCAGCAAGAGCATCAGCAGCCTGAGCTATCAGTTTAAGGCCTGAAATTTGTTGCCCCACAACAGGTGCACGGGTAAGTGTGACAATCTGGCACTCAGTCCAACATGCCTCCCAACACCCCAACACCACTTTGCAACATATTAAGTCAAGTAACATCTCTTTAGCAGTAAAAGGAGACCAAATAACACCAACATTATGACAAAAAAAGAGAAAGGGGAAGGGGGAAAACATCATATTTACCATTGGCCTTATGGGGTAACACAATCTTGGTTCTAAATTGTGCATGAGAACTACTGCAATTCAAAGGAGAAAAGCTGAGGTAAAGAAATAGTGTAACAGAATGAACTGAAAAAGCTGAGCTGAGCTCAGTACACACTTGGATGCATGCACACATTTAGCAAGCACAATACTCTCCCCTTATTGAAAAGCCTGAAAAGAAAAGTCCCTTTCACACATCATGCAGTAATAAATCAGCGTGCACTATTGCTCCAAAGAAAAAGAGACATTCACCATCAAAGTAATAGTGCTTCCCACATGAAGATGAGGAGGCAGAAAGAAACAAATACACAGCAATAGTGGGGATTTTAACAGAAGGACACCACTCCAAAGAACTAAGGATTGCCTCTGTATTGCAATATTAATTTTCTAGACCATTAATTATATTGCTTGTCCATAAATGAATGTGCAATTCTCCTACTAAGCTGGGGCAGACTTGCACATGATATCACAAGGTTTTTCAGCTTTCCAAAGGTTAATAGTTAATGGTTTTGATGCCCCTCAGTCAGATAGTTCAGCCTATCACTGTATTTTCCATAAGCAATTAACTAAGCTGTTTCCTCTGCAGCATTAATTTTAACAGTTTTACAATAGTATCATTCGACCTCTAGACATTTAAGAGGAAACACATTACAATTGCAAAGTACCATGCCAAGCAGGAAGCAAGTGGCTTTAATCCAGGAGCAGTGAGGAATGCAGAGACAAGGAGAATTCAGTGTCAGGTATTTCAACCTCTGTGAACTCTTGACCACAGCACTAGACTACAGAATTTTACTGGGCTCTTAAACGAAAGAAATCACTTTGCACGGATCTTTAAGTCACCAGTTTTGCATTAGTTTACCTTTCTGCTTGTTTGTTTTAAGTCAGGGAAACAACTGCAATGTGATCTTTGGAGCAAGACACGTTCCATCATCTGCATTCAGCACGTAGGCTCCTGCTAGCAACATGCACATCATCTAAAATAAATCCACTTAAGGGTGCCCGGAAAGGTTTTCAGCATAGAAACAGTATGAACAGTTGCTAGCAGGCATTAACTGCAATAGACTTCACCAAGTTGATTTGCAGCCAGGGAGGGGATTAGAAACAGCATTCTTCTGCCACCATCTTCAGCCCAAGGGCCGGGGTCACAACAGACTGTTGCTTGCTCCCTTTTCACAAGAGAAGGTCAAGGGAGCTTGAGCTCCCATTTTGAGGTGCCAATCTGTTGGTCTGACTATACTGTGAAAACTCTTCCTGCCTGCCACCCAAGGACTTCTCAGGTTAAGAGCTTCTGGGAAGGTACCCTCCCTTTTCACACTTGCAGAACTGGCTGCTGTTATCTGGTTATCAACATTGATCTAGCTGTTCCTGCAGCACAGGGTACATGTCACTGAAAAAGACAGTTGGGGATCAGAGATAGTATTTATAGTGCAGACCTACAGACTCCAACCTGTGAGAGGCTTTCCAGAATTAGGGAGTGAGAATACTACTAAGTATAATTTTAAACACAGACAACCTTTAAACGAAGGGTTTAAGATTGAGACTTTCCCAGGTTCCTGTGTCCTTTGCTTTTGGCCAATACCTTAAGGAGCGCATCTAAGTTTAAACGCTGCAGCTGCAGTTTCAGAACTATTTTAAACTGATGAAATGACACCTCTTTTCCCAACTTGGTGAGCCTCTTCCTTCCCTCCTGTCTGCATTTCTGTTCATGCTGTAAGATGAAGGGTATTTTTTAGCCAGGTCAATTGCCCACTCCAGCTAATATGAAGACCACTTCTGTCACTTGTAGGAATGCCAAATTCAGAGTAGCTGAAAGCAACAATAACATCAGGTCTAATTTTCCTTGCTAAGAAGAAAAGCTGATATTTAGCTGATATTTATTTAGCTTCAAGACATTGATAGTTGTAGCTCTGCATATTTTAGGTGTGTTGGCCTGAGCCCTTGTAGTACACCAGCTCAGTGCTTCTTTTTATATCCTCATTGCAAACTAATCAATTTTGCAACAGAAGACACACAAAAATTGCAGGTGCCTGGATGCAGCTGCTACAGTGCCTCATTCCCCACAGGACACAGGTGACACATTCACAGACTCAGGGCATCCAAGCCCTTCACTGAAAACTCCTGAAGATGGTAAAGGTCTCCAGAGCATGTGGTATTTGCCCAACTATTAAGAGAAGTCATAAGCTTCAACAGTGGTATTTGTTTTGTAGAGTATGAATCATTTCTCAGGAGGCTATTTGTTTCAAAGATAGCAACTCAAGGAAGGCACTGATCCTTCAGTTCATTAAGTGCAAATTTAAGCTATGTGGCAAACAGCATTTGTTTGTTAAACCATTATTTTTTCTGATACTTACAGATACTTAGATTATTCTTCAAAAGCTTGCCATTTCTGAAATATTCAACTCAGTGTCATTAAGCCTATGTGTCATTAATGCAAGCCATGGCTGAACTTGCAGAAGGACTCCAGAATCTGAATGCATATCTAACAGTTATTCCAGTGGGCAACCTACAATTTTCATGGGCAAAAAATGAGCTCCTCCTGGAAGCCAGCTGCCCTCCCCAAACCAAGGAAAGACTCTGTCATTTATGGTAAAGGTTAATGCCATGATAAGGGCAAGTTTACATTTAGCTACCTAGCATTATCATTTCAGCAGTAGCAATGTTTTCCTTTTTGCAATTTTCAAATCTTATCCCTGGAATCCTTCGTTTTACTAAACTTTCTGCAAAAAAAGAAAGTAAACAATAATTATTATATTTTATAAATAACATCTTTAAGAAGTCACTTGATAGCCCTAAACATGTAGACATGTAGACTCCGCTTTTAATCAAACACTTTATTTCTAAAGCATGCTAAGGCTGGGCAAGAAAAGGGTGTCTCCATTCAGAAAAAAAAAAGAAAGAGAAAAAAAAGGAAAAAAAAAGGACATCCTCTGCAGTGACCATCCTCTCTTGGTTTTATCATAGAAAATGTTGCCCTTGCCTCCAAATTTGCATATTAACGTTCTAAATTATTCAGTGTGAATAAAGCTAATTATAAACTTACTGATTAAACTCACAGTTGTTGGGAGAGCAGTCTAAAATGAGGCTGTGAATGACATAGGAATGCTTGTGATATTTTTGTAACTGTTATTTATTATTTGTATTAACATACTGTCTAGGAGTCCTGGCCATGGAGCAGGACTCATGGGGTGAGGTGTTAGACAAAAACAGACTAACAGATGATCCTTGCCACAAAGAGCTTACAAGTATTATTAGCATTTGGCCAAACCAAGTCCTGACATTCTCAGCAGCAGAGCTCAGCAGGCTGACTGGGAAAATGGTGCACCTTTGAATCCTAACCAGTCTAGTTTGGGAGGAGGTCTCAACAATATGACAAAGTTGGCATATGTCCACAGCAGCTATGGATCACAGCCATCCTCCACATGTGTCCTGCATATATTTACCCATCTTGGCTGGTGCAGTTCTGACCCAACAAGGAAACTGTTCAAGTCTCCCTGGGTACTGAGAGACTTCATCTTACAGCGAGGGACAAACTCCTGGACAGTGGCAGAAAGGGCCAGTATCCTTAGCATGACAAGGAGTGGTCCCAGCCAACAGTTTAGCTTATTGAGCGCTCTCTAAGCACTCCAGCCAAGGAAGCATCCAGAAGATGGGACTTTGGGGCCAGCAGTGAGGTTGGCCTGTGAAGTCCTGGCTGGGGCCAGTGGTGCAGGAAGCACACAAAACCGCCTGAGGGATCAATAACGAGCAATTTGGAAATGAACAAGGTTATTCTCTTCAAGTTTCACCTCCAGCCATCAGAAACACAACACTACAGCTGGTACTGAGGATGTTGCCCATGGATGTTAGGGACAACTCATGAGCCATACAGAGGTGGTGAACATGAACACTACTAGGAGTTGGCTGAACTCACTTCTCTGATGGTGTGTGTTACAGCTAAATGCAGTTTGGACCATCACAAACAAATAAATAAGGTGGGGTCATATACCTCCCTTTGTTTTCTTTGTTTTTCTATAGTACATGGCTTTTAATAATTTCCTATTATTTCAGCCTCTCTTGCACGCACACATCAGTTATTATAGTACAACCTGGAAACCAGGCAACACAGGCAGAACCCAAGTCCAGCAGTGGAATATGTCTCCAGTACATCTGCTGTCAGATCAATTATTAGTTTCCAGCATAATATGTTTGAGTGCTTTGGAACCAAATCCAACACACTAGAGTAAGCAGAGTCATTTAAATCAATAAAATACTTAATCAATAAAATAAAATAAGATGCCAGCATGGTATTTTGCATTTGTATTACTAGTCTAAATGGTAGGAGAGCAATGCTTCCTGTACAGCATTTGTATGGTTAATTGGAAGCAATAAAAAACTTCAATCTGGTTTAAAAAAGAAAAATAGCTGAATTTCCATAGAAACTTTTAGTTTTTATTTGTATTGACATTTAGTTTGTATCTCATTTTTCCCCAATATTGCTTTCTCTGTGCTTTCTGCCAAATTTGAACTGATGGTTCTTTTCTTCTTCTGCAATGAATTAACTACAGCTTCACTGCAGATTGTTCCACACAGACTCTATTTACAAACAATGTGGTTAAGAAACACCTGTTAGTTTGCTTTTATATTCTTTGTGTAACTTAGAAATGTTTATGAATACAACATACAGCTAAATTCATTAAACAGGAACTTTATACAGTAATTCTATCCAGCTCAGATGACACCCAAGGCAAGAAAATCTAAATGAAAAACCAATTTGAAGGCAGTCTAGAAAGCTAGGAGAGTAAAAAACCCAAACAAAGAATACAGGGACATGATACTAATCATTATTTCTTTTTTTAAGGATACTCTTGCTTTAGTGAAGAATTTCATTATATATTACAGTATGTGATGAGCCAAAGCACACAGTGCTGCTCTTAACTACTGGCCAGACCATAAATATTGCATTAGTCAAACATTCAGATTTCAGAACTGAAAGCAGGCACAAGAGGTGTAGAGAAACCAAGTACTATTTAGCAAGGAAGACCCACAGAAAACATGGCAGAAGGTTTGCACAGTATTTTGCTATTCTGTTGACACTTTTTTTTCCATCAACATTCAAAAAAATGCTTTTGGAATGTGAGTGCCAAGAACTTATTGTTTTTAGATAGTCAGGAAATTTTGCTTCTGTTTACTTCACATGTACCACAATGCACACAGCAAGACTTTTTTATGAATACAATTGTGCTGGGAAATTAATATGTTCAGCACAGAATAGTAATACAAAACAAGGAAACAGAAATTATCATATATTATGTATGAATATATATATTAAAATAGGAGCAGGCTTTTTCCAGAAAGTACTGGGAGAGTGATAAATTTAAAAGAAAAAAACCAAGAAAATAATTTTTTAAGAAAAAAATCAGTAACAAGGAGGTGTCAATGAAAAGACTGATAAAAATAATGCACATCTGTTAAAGTTCTGTGTATTTCTCTGTCTTTACTAATTACTTTTAACTGTGTGAAACCCACTATACGTTATTTGGGTATTCTAATTTTGTTTTGAGGTTCATACTTGCATGAAGAAACAAGATCTCATTTGCTGAATTTAATTAGTAGCGCAAACTCCTGAAAACTAACATCATGATGACATTTCTTTGAAATAACATATAAAATAGAAAAACCCCAAACTTACAATTTATGCAATATTGCAGCATAAGAACAAACTACCAGCACTAGCAGACAGATAGCTGTTCTTAACAGGGGTAATAGCAAGCTCTCAAAGAACTCTTTGCCAAAAGAAACTTCCTGGGAAAATAACGAGGGGAAAAAAAAAAACCCAACCTCACTTTCAAAGGAATGAGCTTTCTTAAGCAGCACATTACAGCTCCATTCATCTTGGTGCAATAATCAAGCAACCAGGTGACTTCTGCAGGTCTATTTTTTTCCAGTGCTATATCATACATATGTCACAAAGTTAAGGACCATAAACAAACTGAAAACTGGATGCCACAGTAAAAACAGTAGAGCTGAAACATCAGCCAAGATCCAAGCTAAAGTTCATCTCTCCATCTTTGTCTTGACTACTTCCTCCTATTATATGTGAAAATCATTCACACAGCCTCTGAAGTAAGTGTCTGAGCTCCTGTGGGGATTGTTCAAGGAACTGAAGTAATGCTATAAACTCCCCTAAATCCTGTCAAACAAAAGATAAGGCAGAAACCTTTTATTTTCTCACAGAGTGACATTATTCAGGGACAGGAAGCAAAAGCTGGAATCTTTTTAAGGGAAAAAAAAAGTCAACAGACAGTGGTTAGTACTATAGAGCAAAGCTTATCTATGGTGATGCTAGTAATTTTTTATAGAATATATAATAAGGTATAGAGGTACAAAACTGCAATTAGTAGAAACCTTAAAATTAGTTGTATTCACTATGAATGTCATACAATATGAAAGAAACAAACAGCAACTCACTGAAAGATTGTTGGTTTTGTAAAAGTTACTTAATTATATTCATGGTACTCTAATACATCTCTGCAAGTCTTCTGCAGCTCCAGATGGTTTTTTAATTAATAACTCAGCCAAAACACTTCTCCAGCCTTCTTCAATTAAATGCATGAAATGATGGTGCTAGAAACCTGACAGTCTTAGAACAAAGATGCTCAGTATCAATTTCTCACATGAGAAAATGTCTTCTGGCAACAAGGCTTTTAGTAAAGCCTGTTACTGCTACCTAGGCCTAATGTGTTCTTTTGAATGTTTTGTGAATTTGCTTTTTGGTGGCAGCATTACCTTTCAGGATTAATGAATACTGAACAAGAATGACAAAACATTTGGTCAGATTTAATACTATAAGTCTGAATACCAAAGCAGCGATCCTACCTTTTCTTTCATTAAAGCAATATATCATTTCTGCTGTGATAACAGAAGCAGTCGGCACTTCTGGAGATCAAAGCAAATTACAAACAAGCCTGCCGAGCTGAATATATGTAATTCTATATGTAATGCTGCATACAATCCACATCCTGACTTAGACTTGCAACTACACAAAGATCATCTTTGTGTATTTATATGGCCTGCACTAAGTATGGTGATGTTCAGATCCTTAAGTTCTTATTTTAACACCACAGCACTATAACCAATAAATTTTACTTAAATGATTGGTGTTCTGGTATGCAAGATCTGCAAATAAATTATTCCCTCTCAAAATACATGAGCAAGTCACTGGTGAGAATTTCAGAGTAACTTCAGATTCATCTAGTTTTAAATGCCAGGAAAAGTTTGAAGAATTCAGTCTGTCAACACTAAACCAGTTATACATAATACTTACATAGGTGTTGTGAGAAGTAACTCAAACATGAAATACAGGCAAAATTTTTACATCTGATAACTCCCAAGTGAACACCTCAGCCTGTGTCTGATATGGGCTTCAAGTTCACTGTTATTTTCCTTCACTCAAGGACAGTTCCTAATTTTTCCTTATCATAACAAAGAAGAAAAGTAGACTATATCCAGAGAATTAGACACAAGTAGGCATTTTGTAGAGCTAAGTAATAAATAACCGTTTGTGTCTCTGGAGGTTAAAGATGAAACAAGAGGCACTTTGAATACTCCACAATTACTCTTAAGTTTTAGCTCCTACTGTGTATAAAAGAAAATATACCTATTGTCTCTCCTAGAGAAATAAATACTTATTCTATGAACTACAGGAAAGAAATTAATTTTGTTATAATAATTAGATTACACTTTTTAGGCAGAAGCAGTATCTAGGATTTAGAAGTACATATCTCATGCAAGGAAGAAAAGGTACTGAAGCTTTCACAGCATTTCTACTTGTACTTAAGGAAATCACCCTCACTGGGGTGAAATAATTGGAAAGAAGTAACTATTTATTATGTCAAGCTAACCAAAACTAAGATAATAAAGAAAAATTGGCAAGTAATAAGAGAATGCCTCTTATATAGGGTCAACTACCTAGGAGGTATAACTGCTTCTGGACCATAGTGTCAATTTTTATTATTTTTTCAGACACATAGGCATGGTACAGGTAAGTGAAAAGGATACACCCTGTGCTCACACATAGCCCTGATGGCTGTACTTTTAAATAATACACCATAAATAAGCATAACAGACTAGAAAGAACACTTGATCATTTGAATTCACTTGCAATCCTTAAAGCAGCCACTTACCACTGTAACTACAAATAACAATGAAAGTCAGCAGGTATGGAATGAGACATCTTGGATTTTGAGAGTCTGTTTTGTTGGGAGCAGTTTATTCACAGGACAGTAGATTAAAATATCTATTGGCAATATTCAAGAACTAAGAAACAGTGAACTTTTTAAATAGCCTCATTTTTTATTAGGAAAATATTTAGAAAAGTAGTTACTAAAGAAAATTAGAGGACACAGGTACAGAGGTGATAAAGTCACTTCACAACACAAAAAAAGATCTGCTGTATCATTAGTATCCTGAAAACTTCTTTTTTCATAATGCTTTGAAGATACATGTCTTGCAAGAGAGCTTTATCTCAAGGAATGAGAAAAATGCACATGCATAATGACTTTTTTCTATGTCCTTCCTACCATAACTACCTTACTGTTGGGATTTTACATATGAATAAGGAAAAAACCCAATGTAATTCAATATCATCTTCTTAAAACAGTCATAACAAAAATTGAGTCTTTCCTGAAAGCAAGCCAAGGAAAAGAAAACTGCTCTCCTGGTACTTTTTTCAGCTGTTTATATCAAATATTCCTTTCAAATAGGACTGCAAAGGAATAAAAGTAGATGAGTTTTAAAGACAAAAGAAAGACACTCAAGGAAACTTTAGAGAAAGGGTGGTGGGGATCAAAAATGAGATTCTAAAACCAGGCAGTATTCATGCAGAAATATCCTTGTCAATCTACAGGTTGAAAGACCCAGCCTCAAACATTATAGAACAACATTCATTATATGTAACAACATTATAGAACTAATTTAACAGCAAATGTAATAATATGGTTTCTGATACACTCAAACTTTTTAATGCCTTTTATACAAAGGAATGTTAAAGCTATCATCAAGTAATATATTCTGAATCTTGTATAAGCCACAATGTGAACAGTGCCAGAACACAAAGAAACCATGTACATCTATACAATGAGTCTAAATAGAGGATGGCCATGCTCAAGACCCTTTTATTCCCAATTACAACTGAAGGTAAAATCAATACAGCCATATTTCTATGTGGCTAATCCTGTTAGACCCAACAAGCACTCACACCCCACCTTCTGCCCCAAGCAAGCACAGGACTGTGCCACCACTTGGGGTGACCCCCTGAACACCCAGCGCTCCCGACAGCCCATGAGCTGTCAGCCCATCCTCTGTGGTCTTCCTTGCTTACAACAGAATATGGCCAAATTTTGCTCTGCCCTTAAAGTCAACATGAAACAGTTCCCCAGATAGTCCCACAATGAATGTTATCTGCAGACTGTGGTATTTTGGGGAAAGGGAAAATGAGACAAAATATACAAGTACAGTTTTCTTTTTGTGGTGGTGGCTTCTAATGCATGCATTCCAGTTTTTCTAAAGCTAGTGCCACAACTGAGAAGTGATACATAACCAAGAAGATCATCTTCCTCTAAAAATATACCCTGCCACTTGAATACTGCCTACTTCTGGAAAAAGAAAAAAAAGACTGAAAGGTCTTAAGGTGACTACACAGAGCATTCCAGTTTCAGAGGGATTGTCAGAGTTTACTGTGCTAGAAGAATTCAAATTACAAAAACAATTGCTATCTGAATCCCATAGTCAATGTCAAGGTGCAAAAAAGCAGCACTGAAATATTTTCCTCCATTTGATATACTCACCAAACCTGCAATAGGGGTCGGTAGTCTATTGATCTTTTTTACCAATCCCGGCTTTATCGCATTCAGCAACCTGTTATGAGAAATGAGTATTTTATGAGTGGTAAGTCACAAAATCCAAATTATTAAACACTTTCCCCCAGCACATAAGGATTTCAGTGTGACTGGAAAAAAAAAGAATCTTCCCTTTCTCCCTTCTGAAAACATACATGGACATCCAAATTCTACCACTAAACTGAAGAAAGACTAGGATGAATATCTACAGCACAGTAATTCAACAGTATTTACTTTAAATTCTAAATTGATCTAGACCACATCAGTGACCTAGACAGATTCTGGATCAATTTTGACACATCAGCCTGCCTTACCTGTGTACAGGCAGATCATGCCTGGAAGGGCCTGAGAGCAGAAACCCAGAAGGTATCCAGGTCTGGCAGTTTCTGCACTGAAGGAAAGTGAGAAAGGATGTACACTTTATGGGTGGCCTGCCTATTTTTTTTATCTTAACTTGAAATTAAATGCCATCCTTCCAGATAGTGTGTTGAATGGAGGGCCCCATAAATCATAAATGAAAGAAGAGAAATAAAAATCTCATCTCATAATGAAAACACCATTAGGCCAGTGATACCACATTTGAAAACTGTTCAGTACCCAAAGATTAGCAACCCCCCAAATTCAAGTTCCTCACCACCCATGAGCATGCTATGAGATGTGCTGACATGGCTCATTGTTAGAATACTCAAAAAAAATCACCAAACCTCTGAAAGTGGGGAGTTTTAATTATAAAATCCTGTTGCAACAAACATGGTGTCTTCACCACCCTGCCCCTAAGAGAAAACCATAATGCTTTTCATCCAAAGAAAAATTCAACCAGTTCCATCCACTAGGAAGAAAATCATCAGGTCAAGACATGGACTTAAAATTCAAGATCTTTGAAGAGAAAAAATGATGTCTGCTTAAATTTAAAACTCTCTGAAAATTAGAATACCTCTATGGAACCCCACTTTGGGCTGACATAGTCTCTATTCAAGAGCAGACTCCTCTGGAACCTTACTGTGGTGATAAAATTATTCATATTTAATATTCAAGAGGTCTGGCTGAGGCGTTTATCCAAACAAAAAGAATATTCCTTTCAACTAAAAGCTAACAGTCGAGATGGTTTCCAGCTCCCTACTTCTGAGTTAGGCTAACAGGTGGTGTGCCACTGCTCAAAGCTCCACCAAGAGCCATCCCTCCATAGTGGCACACTATTTGTTGCTTGATTCCTTAGGACTGTGGCAGTTAGCAAGCTCATGAAGGCGTTCATCCCTTCTGGAGTGAGCACCTGGGTTTATGAACATTGAAATGATCACTTTTCCTCACCTCTTTCCCTTTGTGTCTCCTTGAAATACTATATAGTTTGGGTTTCTGCAACCATTTGGACAGAACAGGGGAGCATAGTAAGAGATGCAATTCTCAGTTTTCTATGATCATAGTAAAGCTTCTGTTCCACTTGTCCTAAATTGTATGCATGCTATTACATTCTTGAAGTTCCCACATCTCCAACACCATCATGTATTGAGAAGAGCATCAAAACCAGTATGAACAATACTTTTGGGAGTTGGGGGGTATTTTTTTAATATTCTTGAGGTTAAAAACTCCATAACCCAAGCTCATAAAAATGTCTGTACTATTCCTCTTCTGCTTAAGGTAAAATCTAACAGCAATGTCCTAAAACCTAATGAATTAATATACTTCTATTTACAAAAAAAAAAAAAAATCACTTTTCCTCATTATATGAAGAGAATGACAATAAAAGAACTGCCTAGAACCATTATTTTATCTCACAGATGGAAAAAAAATACTTTTTTCCCCCCCAAAAGATATGGTATGTTTTAACCTCACACAGCAGCTATTTTGTTAAACTACTATTTTCCATTTAGCTGCTACACCAGGCAATTTAAGATATCTTTTTTTTTTTTCTTTTTCTTTTGCCAGAGGACTTCTTTCCAAATACTGTAGCTCTCTTGTGTTTTTAATCCTCAATCTGCCTATTCTGTCTTAGGAAAAAAAGAATACATTAGCTAAAGCATCCCATTTTCTTTATTACTCAAATGTGAATGCATCAGCACCATAACCAATATTGCAGGTGCAGATTAAAAGTCATAGGCAATAATAGAAGGCAAAATAAAGAGTTCTTATTGGAAACCTCAAATGCCAAAATCCATTCTGAATAAATCTTCAAAATGGCTTGTACAGACTTCCCTGTGAAATCCAGGAGAAGGATAAATTGAGAGGAAGGACAGGAGTAGGGAACAAACAACATTTTACAGCATTTGGAGGCTGAAGAGAGAGGAAATGGGATGGAGCAAGATGGGAAGAAATTAAAACTATTATTAAAAAGTTTGTCTGCTGCTGGAAACATTTTTAAGCAGTCTGGCACCAAATCCCCCAGGACTTGCTTGCTGCAGAATATGCCAAAGGCAGTTTTCTTCCAGAGTGGACTGAATGCTTCTGAATTATTGCCTCACCTAGAGTAACAATCCAGATGCCAAAACATTGAGTGGCTTAAACCTGCTTTGCTACCAAGCCAGCTGAAAAGTCTTCCTGTTTGTGCAGTGTCTCAATGGTCGCCTTCACTCACACAGTTACTGTCCATCCCTGCTTCTCAAAAATCCACCAACTACACCTCTTCTCACATAAGCCTGTACACACAACTAAATTTTCTGTGCCAATTTAGACTTTCATAGAGCACGTATTATATTAAAGTTTTATCAGCTCTGGTTGGTTTCTGTTGAAATATTGGGCAAACAAGAAAGATCACCATTTTGCTTTGGTGATACATGATCCTCAGCCATGGCCCAAGGGAAGGATTCTGCAGGTGAAAAAAAACCTAACCCACACCTTCTTCTAGAAGCCCCTGAAACTGCAGTCCCATGCCTTCTTGCTGCACCAATCCTAACTAAAGGACTGGTCTGCCCTGGACCTCCTGTCTCCAGCCATGTCCCAGTCTAAAGAGTTTTCAGGAGAGAAAACCTGCAGCACGTATCTTCCTCTGGCAGCCCCAACTGCATCTGCAACTCCAGCCTGTGCCCTCTCCCCCAGTCCTAATCTCCAGTCTCTCCCAGTCCTAATCCTTGGCTCATTTTGAGTGATCCCAACAATCCCACCTAACACCCAGAAGACAATAACCCAAACCAGGATACAATGAAGAATTTTCAGGCTCCATCCACAATACCTGAGTCTCTACATACAAACGTGACCTACTCTAAGACCCTTCAAACTCTCTGTGGGGATTTCTGCTCACCGCCCATTTATGCACCTGTCCTGAGTCAGAACAATCCTCTGTTCCTTTCAAAGTCCTCTTGTAATTTTCAGTCCAACATAGAGTAATCAAGGTTGGAAAAGACCTCAAAAATCACCAAGTCCAACTGTTAACCCAGCACTGCTGGGGATGGTAATTCAATCACTTTCCTGGGCAGCCTGTTCCAATGCCTTACAATTCTTTCGGTGAGAAAAATTTTCCTAATATATTTTCTGACATAAATCTTCCCTGGAAGCAACCAGACACTCATCCTCCCTTTCCCCAGTGCCAGGTGCTGGCTTGGACTCTCCAATAGCTACCTGTTAAATGAAGCACAATAGGACACTGCATAGAAACTAAAACCTTAGATCTGTCTTACCTTATAAAAACAAAAGGGCATGATGCAAGTGGAAAGCTGCTGTAGTCCCAGGCATAGGGAGAAGCTAGGTCACTTCCTTCCCCTGATAAAAAACAGCTCTCATAGGTACAGGGAGAATCAATTGCTCTACTCATGCTGTCCCCAAGGCTTGGCATTCCAGGAGATAAAGTATCTCCACAGCTGGACAGACAAGCTGAAATCAGTGCTAGCCACTGTGTGACTAACTTATTAGACCTTTCTGGAGTTTTTTATCATGAGCTAAGGATTTGCCAGGAAGAGAAGGCGTTTCAGGCAACAGTTGATAAAAGCACTAATGAAAAGCACCAATAAACTGCCCATGAAATTCTTGCAAGAAAATATTCAGAGGATGGCTGCCAAAAGCCAGCCTCCCAAAAGACCTCGATTCTAGGAGGAAATGGAAGAGAAGCATTTTCAGAGAATAAACTTCATAAACAGAGAAAAGTTGAAGTGATGTGTGTTCACAGATCAATCCAGGCTGGAGGGAGAGGTATCTAACAGAGCTCTTTGCTCAAGTAACAGATCATATTCCTAAAAAGAAAAGCTGACTAATGATCTGATCTAAAAGTAAAAGGGCATTTCATTTTTGACAATTCAGGAAATTCTATCCACAGTAAACCTTCACTGAGACATTTCTCTCTTCAAATTAAGTTTTACAGACTTACATTCAAACAAGCAGCCTTTCAGCACTTGATAATTATTAGCCTAAACAGCTTCAGTATCCACATATTTTTAACTCATGCTCTAGTGGCAGCTCCAAAATGCCTGCAAATATTTGAAAAGGACAGAAAAATCCACTACTAGTCTTAAAGATGAACAAGTCACCTTGAAACAGTGAACAATGAAAGGTCAAAATATTTTGTTGCAAAGACATGGCTAAGAAGTTTCAAAATATAAACATGTTCCCGAGGTCACAAAAATATTTTTGGGAAAACATTCTTGAGTGATTGCTAATGATGCCCCTGACATCATTTATTTAGAATCAGATGAACAAGGTGCTTTTTTAACAAGCAGGACAGAACTGACTTTGTCTTATAAAGGGCTCACAGTCCTGTCTAATACGTACAAAGTGAAGAAAGACCTATGCAGATACATAGTATTGAGAAAACAATATTCCAAACACAGGACTGCATGAGTCTTGCTCTGCCAAAAACTAAAAATGTGAACAAAGTAGAGGCCTTGCAAACAGCTCAAGAAAGGCAACAGGGAAGATTGTAAGTTACTTCACAAGCTATTTATACAGAACTTACAATCAAAGGGACTGATGATGTGAAGAGCATCTCATGCACCTATAAATTTACAATTCATGCATCGTTTTTACACTGAGTAGCAATGGCCATGGATATGCTTTCTAAAACTCCTAAATATGCTTTCTTAAATATACACTCTTGAAAAGCTGAAACATTTCACAGGATTACCTTGCCTTGCATTTGAGCAACACTCCTTTTGAGTGGGCCAGTGTTACACAGTCTCCTGCCCTGTCAATAACCATCAGTGAAAAAGCTCTACTATTTAGTCTGCTAAAATGCTTTTTTTTTAACATAAATGCATAGGTCACTCTGTCTGTACTCAAGCATGCCCCTCACTTGCTATTCCCCTCTTCTCATCATGGGCTTAGCATTAGGGTTTATGTTACCTTTGGCCCCTCATCTAAACCATATTAATAAATAGTTCTTCGTTATGAAGCAGCAATAAAACTTACAGATTGAGGACTCTGTATTCATATAGAACTGTTTCAAATGTCCTCACATGAACCTAAATCTTAATGCTTAATGAGCCTTGGGGCCCATCTCTCAAGCCTGGAGACATGCCAAATTCACAATGCTGATAATGTTCTGGCTTTACAGCACAGAGCCTGAAAACCACAGGAGAACACCAATTCCTTCTCACCTTAAAGCATGGGTCACATTCAGAACTTCAAATATGCCTATGAAAATCAAATACCTTCTTAGTTTCCAAGAACAGGAAAGTCAAGCAAAATACTAATTAAGCACAAGGGCTGGGCATCCACTGACTTCTCCACTGTTCAGTACACAGCCAAGTGCTGAACTGATGCCTGGCCCATAACACTAACAGACAATTAGAATGACATATCTGAAAAATCCTATAATCTACAAAGCCTATTTGTTTTCCCCTACCAGATGACATAAGTGACATTAACTTGCAAGAAGAATGACTGGAACACCACATATACAGCAAAGCCTGTTCTTCAAACCTCACGGTATCACTGATTCGGAGCACAAAAGTTTTATTATTCCACAGCATTACACTTGTACTGATCTGGCACACAGCCAGCCCGTGTTGAAAACTGCATTCATGTCACCCCAAAGCTTGGTCAGATGCAATAGAACCAGGATGTAAATCCAAAGAAACTGCTCTTTGAGAAAATGCAGCTCATTCATCAGCAACAACATGAAGAGCACAAGCTAAGTGGATTTCTTACTTATGGAAGAAAATCATTCTCATGACAGAATAAATGATAAAATTCCATTAAGTAATTCTTGGTCATAATCACTTTCAGTTTGCTCAGGTTTGTAGCCACTCTTCACATTTTCTTTAAATGCTTTTAAAATAATCTATGTACATGACTAATTTTTCAGGGTTTTTTTTTTTTTAATTTAAAAGTAAAACCTAAAAACTTTCTCATACTTTTAAAAGCATATATTCTGAGTGTGCACAGCAGAAGAGAAATGCCTTTCATATATATTGTCCTACAGGAGAAAAAGTGTAAAACTTTATTTTTAGTTTGCTGTACATATGTAATTTTACCAAGATTACTTAAAAGCAGTAAAACATCCTTTTATCTCCTCTTTCAAAAAAACAACAAAAAAGTTACAGAGTCAAAGAATCCCAGTTTCAAAGAATATATGTAGCTTCCACACATTTTACTAAGTTACATAATGCCATGTGCTAATAGATAAAATAACTGTCCCTAAAACCAAAGAAGACCTTGGGAAAGTGCTCATAAGTTGGTGCCTAGAACTGCACAGGAAAGTGATATCCATCTTTAACCACATACAGTTAGTCCTCTTTCATTTTATACGTGTATGCCATTATTTCTCAAGATACGCAGTTAAATACTTGTAAGAACTTTCATGCCTGAGAAAAATCAGATTTATTATGCCTGCATGTACTGCTATGAATTGATTTTAATACATACATAAATAAACCAGACATGCAGCTAAACTGTTCTACATATAGAACTCAAGGTATTACACACAATAATGACGTTGTTGGATTCTACTGCATAGCCAAATAATTTCTGCTAAGATCCAAGTGGATTCAGTTTCAGTTCATTGTTTAAGGTCTTTTGCCCAGGATCCATATCCAGTTGTTGTTTTTCTTCTTTATGGTCTGGCCCTGTTCCTGACATTAGAATCTCATTACTACTAATACAAACTTTCAGGGTGACTGGATTGCTTGATTCCAGATAAAGCTTGAGAGAAAATAGGATTTCAACTGTATGTCAAGTGTTTTTAGAGATATTTTGGATATATATCCGGTTTGAATAATCATATCAAATCAAACAATCAACTCAGATTTTTGAAGTTTCACATCCCTACAGAGGCGTCTTTAACTATGGAATGCCCAATGTGAAAGAAGGAATTCTGCAGTAGCAGAGCTTGACAAGGGGCAGCAAGGAGAAGGGAAAAAAAAATTGAAAACACATTTGCATGGATATTAGAGCAACTGGGCAAGGTTGCAGAAAGACATGCATTTTTTCTTCTTGTAATAATTTTTAATCTTACTAATAGTAATTGTTGCATGGTTAGAAATAAAACCAACATTGACCTCCTTACCTGCTGTTTCAAAAAATGCAACAGAACCACCCAACCCAGCAGGGCAGACAGGATAAGCACTTTTTTTGGCAGTCAACCCTCATTCAGATGCCTGAATCCATAGAATAGGAACACCTAAGCATTGCAACAACCAGATCTAATTTTTTTTCTGATTAATCCTCTAGCTTCTTATGATATCTGGGTCAAACCTAAACATTAAAACTATGTGACAAGGGAGGAAAAAAAAACTGAACATGTGCTGGAGCAGCAATAGGGAATTTCCAGTGATATTTCCTGCTACTGGTGTTGTATTCCTGCATCATATAGCTTTCAACCATGACCCCAGGAAGGCACATTTGCCCACCCATGCAGAAACTCTTCAGTCTTTTCATACAAGAATTTAATTCACAAAGCATGAACAGAGCAAGAACCGCCTCTGCATATATAGCTATTATATCCCTGCTGAAATCACCATCTGCACTGATGTCAGACAGCTATGCTAAAAAAAACATGAACTCATTTCAGACAAACAGAAGTCAGTCACTGGCTTCTCAGCACAGCTGGGTGAACAATTAGAGTCACCACTGTCTGGGCAACTGCACAAGTGGGCTTTGGAACAACCAGAAAGAAGAAAGGGCTTGTGATGCTCTCATCTGTCGACTTGTTGCTTTATGGCATTCTGCATTGTTTAAATATGCCCCTCAGCTCCTCAGCTGAGCGTGTCAAGCCATAAAGCTCGTACTGAGGCCAGATCAAAATGCCAGCCACAGCACAAACACTACCAGAGAGGCAGGTGCAAGGCTTGTGGGTTCCTGTGGCAAACATACACACCTGGACTGCTCCATTAGTCAGGATGGTGCTCCACAACACATTCATCCCAAGAGCCTGAGCTGTTGGCATTGCACAGTGCACTCCTTTTCATTTATTAAAGTATGTGGATTGTTGCTAGATGTGAATGAATCATTTATAGCCAGTGTAGTGATGTCTGCTTGTGTCTGTAGGCTGTCTAGGACATCGAGATTGGGATCAAGCGGAGGCCAGCCTGGCATTACTGTGTATAAGGGTCAAACAATCCTGCTACAGACAGAGACAGAGATTCCCCGTGCATCCTTTTGCACAGACCAGTCCCTTTGGGGAATGGACTCTGGCACGGAATCTTCCCCGTTCCCTTCTGCAAAACACCTGCAAAGCCAGAAGGTAGCTTGGGATATGTTTGGGACATTCAAGGCATGCTAACTGTGACCCTACTCCTGACAGCAGTTTCCAGTCCTCTAGCTGCTCAGATCCCTCAGAGTCCAAGCTCGCCTTCAGTCTTCCTCACAAAATACAACAGGTGAGGAAAACCCTGAAGCAGTCACGTGGAAGTTAAGCACAGCCATTCCACATTCACATGGATATCACCCACACAAGTCTGACTATGAGTTGCCAGTCTGGCTATGAGTTGCCACTTGCAGTGAGTACTGTCCTGTGGATAAAAAACAGATGTAATTTTGCTTTTCCCTAAAACCTCAACAAATCAGATAAAAACTGACCAAATTCAATGAGTTCTTCCATCTTCAGCAACCAAGACAGCTATAATTTATTTCTTGTCTTCTGAAGTTGTCAGAGACTTAGATCAGGTTTTCATCTACTTGTTGAGGTCAGCTGCAATGAAAGCACAACAGACTGGAAGGGAGTTAAGAGAAAGCTTGTATACCACTACATTTTTTTATTAGGTACCCTGGTAGGTTTCCAATAAGTCACAAAAAAGCTGTCTAGAAAGACAATATTGCATGTGGCAGCTTTACAGTGCTTCTTCACTGAGCAACAAATAAAAAATTAACCATCAGTGCTTCACTTGCCAAAGCACTTTTTGAAGATACTCTAAAAGTTCTCAGTGTTAGAACCAAAAATTTCTCTTGAGTTCTGTATTTTGCAGTGGACTTGGAACCAGAGAGGAGTACACTTCTACTGCTGGTTTGTCATCAAGAAACCAAACTTGAAGGCCAATTTGGTGGCTTTCTTGTTAATGCTCTGTAGCCTAATAGAGTTTTCCACACTAGCTACAGCATGCTAACCAAGAACAGGATGCAATACAAACATTACAGCTTTTAAGATTCGAGGCTGAGGAAACAGATTCCTTCAGGCTGATTTGTACTGATCCACAGGTGGTAAATGAGGAAAAGCAATTTGCCCAATATTACAGAACAGTTACATAGTATAACCAAGTGATGTCCCTTGACTTGGTTATTACTGGAGCTCACAACCTTCTAAGAAATACATATTTATTAGTCTCATTAGCAAAACATTAGCTAGTTAAGCCTTCCATCTTAAAGATTTACAGCATTTAAATCAGACTACCTCTGCTTACTTGCAGATAAGATTACAATCTAATCTTGAAATACACAGCCCTTGCTTTTCATGCAACACAATTCAACATTAACATTTTAAAGAGCACTGTGAAGTGATTCAGCACACAGCACTTCCCTTCAACACACAGAGGAGAGAGATCTTGTTCAAGAGGCAACCCTTAAATACAAAGAGGGTATGCTCCTTCTGAGTTACACAACTTATGATCAACAATAACAACTACTTCCCTCCTCCCAAAGCCACTCCTCAGCAAAGACACGCAACTACAATCAAAATAGATCACATCATTTCCTTTCTATTTTTTCACCTTTAAAAGCTAAAGTTCAAGCTGTCTGATTAATGACACCAGTGAGACATATAACAGTATTTATGCTAGTAGGTTTCGGATCTGTGGTAAGATACCTAGACCTGAGTTACAGGATATTAGCTCAACTCTACTGCTGGAAACAGCTTCCAAGTTCTAGTACCTGGAATAGTACAAAACTTTTCCAATAGCTGCAATTGTCCAGTTACACCTCTCAGGAGATCTCCTCTATAAGGATGGATTCAGTTCTGCACAAGCTTCATCATTCTGGTGTGTAAAGACAGCTTTTATGAACTTCAGTGACAATCCTGCATATCCAGGGAAAGAAACTGGTCCACACAGGTGATTCAGATCAGTAGATTCTCCCAAATGCCTGACAACCTGATTTTCAAAGGACTAAGGGCATTAGGTTACATTTCCAAATTGCTCTTAGAAGTTGCCGGCTTTGGCATGTAACAAAGCTGTAACAAACCTATAACAAAGTTTTGGAAGACTCTTCCTAAAAACTAGCCATTAGATCTACAGAGAGAAATGTGCAAAACCTAACTTGTGTCTCTCATCCAAAAATTACAAAATACGTCATTGAAACACACCTTTAGGCAAAATTTAGAGGATGCCTAACCTTTCCAGAAGCTATTAAAGCAGCTGTGTATTGATGGTATTCAGATGGCTAACTCCTGACAGCATTCAGACTTGGAGTTGGTCCAAAACACCTCATTGTAGCAGACATCCACAGGCAGGTGTGGTACACCGTTTGCCAATCTGTGGTTAACAACATTAAATAAAAGGAAACCAAAAAAAAACAAACATAATTTTTTTCTTTACATAACTCAGCTAAGGAGCTGGGGTGGAGTGAGAGAAGCACTTCATAGAACCTGCTTTCCTTAAGCCACATTTCAACTCTCCCCATAACAATAGCTTTGGCACTGAAACGATACTGCAGTGAAATACCACTGTTCACAATGACAAAACTCTCAAAAGGAAATCAACAATGGGACATACTAGCTAAGGTTGTTTTCTACGGTAGTCAAGATTGTATTAAAGGCACAAGACTGTAAACATTACTTACTCACACAGAAGAATGCCGTTTTCTAATCCGGAACGAAAATCTTTCTCACCAAAACTTCTGCCTGTCACTTGCTGCAAAAGAGTAGAGGGAAACAAAAGAGTGACATCTATTAGAAAGAGAGCTTTACAAGTGCAGTTCATATTATTCAGTTAGAGCATCTGCTGTGTAAGGAACATTTGAGCTTTACAGGTTTTGCAAAGGACTAAGTCATGTCCATTTCTCCTTCCCATTTCATCAAGCTATTTAACATATAGGACAAAGTATTTCCTCTGGCCAATGCAATTGCAGATTACAAAAGAACTGTTTTCTAGCAGTAAAAACCAAAAATGACAAAACAAAAACTACAATTTAATCTTCAGAATATTTCAGAAGTTTTATTTTATAGTGCTTTGAATTTTAAAATTATTGCATTTACGCAAACAATGTATTTTTATTGCTTTTTTTGCACCATATTGAACATTTTGTACAAGCCTTGAGCTTTAGTCCTTAACTTACCATATTTATAGAATAAGCAAAGACAATTGAAAGCACTAGAATGAGTTATAACCCTTCAGACACATGCCTCAATACTTCTGGTCATGTTAAAAGACACTTCACATCAGCAATTCTACCATGAGTGCTAAGAGAATACAAACTCAGCGGGAGCTAAGGGTTCCCCCAGGTACACTTGAACCAGTAGGTACACTTTGCCCCACAAGCTCTTCAGCCAGTCTGTGCTGCTTAGGGATGGACCATCTAGAAACCTTCCAGGAATCCCAATCTCACCTGAGGGTACTGGATTCCACAAGCATGACTGAACCCCCATTTATGACTCACTACTGTGTTGACAATGTCTTCCCATTCATCCTCATATCATTCTAAACAGATGATATATTCAGTGAAAAGAATACTTTTTATTATCAACACAAAAGATACAAAAATAGATACTATGTTTAGAAAGCACTGAATTGAAACAATACAAAGAAAAAAACGGTTTTAATTGTCCTGCAGGAGGTCTTCTCTTTACCCAGGCAAAACATTTACCGGATGCTTACAGTGTTCTCATGGCTTGCATCCAATCTTTCAGCAAGACCCTTGCTCTGGGTGTTGCTTCCACCACAGAGAACAGTGACTTGGGGACACATCTGTGATTATGTCCCTGTTTTCTCCTTGCTGTTATATTCAGATATAAGACCCTTCCCCTCCTAGTTTCCTGTCATAAAGACAGCAATTTATAAAAACTGACAAGTTTGGCACAGTCCCACAGGATTAGCAAACGCATGTTTCAGAAGTGCTGGTTATAGCTGTGCAGTGTTGGACAGAGAGCAACACTTTTTATATTGAAATGCAAATGAAAAGCCTAAAATCCAATTCTTCACTAAATTATAAACATATTGTTTTGTTCAATGTGAAGGAAATTCTCCCGTACTCTGAAAAATGTATCATAAATGCATCAGTGGACAATCGTATCTTATTCAAATACATAAAGCAGAACAAGGCACTGTGTTGCACTCATAACTTTGAAGAAACCACATGTAGTTTATAGTAAATGACCTTTAACCATTTATATCTAGTCATAGTAAATCATCTCTAATCTTGATCTGCTGGGACACAGGGAAATTATGACAAAACCATTAGAAGCTGGGATGAATTATTGGTGGAGCATATCAAAACTAACTTTTGTTTCACCCACAAGATATAGTACAGAAAGGAGTAGGAAGAGCTACTTCATAGCAGCCTGACTCAAGTGGTTTTTTAATCTATGAAAAAATTAAAGAAAAATTATAGTCATCTTATTTCACTCCTCAACACCAAATGTCCCAGATATGGAGACCAGTCTTCTTATGCATTTGTTGAAGACCCTCATTTAGCAGGGAGCAGTACTGAAACTGTTACCACAATTCAGGCAGGACTCTACCTGCCAAAAGCTGTCACATGAGTGTTGGTGTTATTACTGACGATGTTTCTGCACAAATAAAATCATGAAATACAGATGCACAGCTGGTACACAAATTCATCCAGTGAGAGATACAACACACACTGACAGGAGGTGAGGAAAGACAGGAAGGTCCAGGAACAGTGCATGTCTGTTTGAAAAGGAACTGGAATTAAATGAGGCATGGCAAGGTTTATGCCTGTTCTAGACGATGCAGCTGCAGAGGGAAAACATTAATCACCTACAAGTCTCCTGATTTAGTCAATTAAAATGTAAAAGCAGTTCAACAGAGAAAGGCTAGAAACTAAAAATAAACACTAAGATGACATTATAAATGACAAAGATAAACTTAAAATGGGACTGAGAGGAGCAAGAAGCTGGATCCACCTTTTCCAGAAGAAACAAGCGCTCAGTTGCTTGGCATATGCACAAACATACACCTCCCTCTCTGCAGGGGCCACTTTGGGCCATACCCTCATGAACAACTACTGCAGGCCCACAGGCCAACCTGGTGCATATTGCTGAGGTAACCTCTCCTCAGCACACTGGAGCAGGAGAAGACAAAGGACTTCAAGCAAACGAACTGGCACTCTCATATTTGCACACAAAGAATTCCACATAGCAAAGTGCATACTTTACCCAAACTCCAGTAAAAATGAAAGTGCGTGCATTAGCCATGATATCACAAAAATGCTGCACACATCACAGGATTGTGTTACTATTATTGATATAAGCAGTGGTCTGTTCTTACTAGCTTATCTTCCATCTCAGGAAAAAAAAGCCTCCAGTTTGCTGGATGAAACTCTGAAAACACTGACACACAAGGACTAAAGGATAGCATTTGCGGTGCTTCCACTGAGCTTCACTGGAAAAAAAGAAACTGTTCATCTGCAACCAGGTACAGAAAACTGCAAAATGGAAGAACCAATCTTTAGCCCATCAACTTTCATAGTACAGAGAATTGGTATTTAGAACTGAACCTGCACAAAACCAGTCATGAACAGATGCAAGGCACTCTGTACCCTGGACAGCTGTCTTCAGGAAAGGAAAAAAGAAAACTAACACCAAAACCCAGGATATTAACTGAGTGGATTTTTGAGACCTAGCCTTTCTTTGAATGGCCAAGTTTCCAGACCACCACATCTTACATGCTTTGGAGACACAAGCCCATCTTCCACCTTGCACTCTTTCCACTTCACTGGTACAGACCAAGACACTTAGGCAGTGCAAGAGGAAGCAGGATAGATGGAAGAGTTCCCTATCCACTCTGCAATGGCAGCATAGTGTAAGTCTTGCAGTGCCAGGGTGCCAAAGTCAGAACAAAGTAGCTTAAAGACAAAACACAAACTGCATCTTGCTAATGGTTAGTAGAATAGCCTCCCACTTCTTTAATAAGTTCTGTAAAGCTGAGTGGAAAAATCTGCATTTCCCTGTCATACTGGAAATTAAAAATGGAGAACAGAAGCAAAACAGTATCATTTATTACTGTGTGCTTCATTTATGTGAGGAGGTGTAGTTTTTATTCATCATCTGGATGACATTTTCTCCTTTGTAAAAATCTACAAGTGTCGCGACCAGGGCAATTATTTGAGTGCTGGGTGCATTTCTCAGTTTCCCTGTCACTTAACAACAGAAAATGAAGCTAAAATGAGTAATAAAAGTTTTTCATGGCAAGAACTTTAATATATATTTGCATACAGTAACACTTGGTATATATTGTATTTGTTGCTCATTAACTCTTTTGTTCTTTGCAGTTACACATGCTAAGGATGGCTGTCATCCAGCCACTAACCACTGCCATATTGTACAACTTTATTTTCCCAAAGCTTCAGTTTACATTGTTTTTCTTGCATATTGTATTGCTGCTAGTTCTTCCTGAGATAGAGCTTGCAAAGCCTCTCATGTCAAAACAGCTTAGGGGCATGAAAAAGAAAAGGTGACAAATTAGTGAACAGATGCTGGTCTCAGGTGAAATTTATCTAGGCCAACAAGCTATAAGTAGTTGAATAAATACTTGGTCATCAGGGATAACACATTGAAAACAGTTTCATTTTCTATGTGCACATCTGAAACAGCCATGTTATGCAGTGAAAAAAACTAGAGACATGGCAAGAAGAGGTCTTTGCTTCTCATTACGCATTTTTGAGAGCTTAAGAAGCATGATAATAAAGTGAGGAAGATTTTCAGAGTTTCATAAACTGTTCGTTTCTTTGTATGTGAATATGCTGCCTTTTCATTTTGTGCAACCATTATTTTCCCCTAAATAGTTTTTTTTTCTTAAATGAAAAAATCAGGCCCTATTACTTAACTAGGAAGATATAAAAGGCTTAAACTGTAATAATCAGGTATGTATATAGAAAACATTGGATTGTACAAGCAACAGGGAACACAAACCACCAAAGGAAGCATGACAGCTTTTAGGGCATCAGGATTTGGCTCCTCTAGAGTAATGAATTCCTACTTCCCTGTTTCTGAGTTATAATCTGAACTAATAAGATGAATACGCAAGTTAAATTCCATTTTCATATAGCATAGGCAGGAGATTTCAGAACTAAACAATACTGACCAGTTAAAGCCAGCTTCACCTTTGCAGCCCAGAATTGCACCACATTGCTGTGACAGTGTGATGGAGCCTGGAGACCCTTCACTGGCTCCTGGTTCGGCCACCTATTGATCATGCAATGTCTCTGTCTGCAAAAGTGGACACAACACATCATCTAGGCAGGAGTTCCCTCTCTCTAATGTCACTGAGGCATTTAAGCTGTTAAAATCATAGCAATGTAAACCAGTAAACCAGCTGTTCAACAGCAATGTGAACAGCTTTATTACAAATACTAGGAAGCTAGTTGACTGAGTCCAGAGAAACTTGAAGATTGCATGAATAGAGTTTTCCAGGGGCAACAACCACTGGTCTAACATACCTGTCTTCCAGGAAAGCTGAATGACAACAAGCACTCTGCTCAAAGCCTTCCAAGCCTTTACAGTATTGAGGTAATTTACTACTGAAATCAGTAAAAGAGCAAACAAATATCTGTAGTGTGTAATTCTACTCTCAGGGATAAACCCAGCACGAGCTGAGAATGACTAATGCAATCAGCAATGAATCACCTGGAATTCTGTGATGCAGAACTTGAAAATTTAAAGAATATATGAGAGAATGAGGGGAGACTCTACACTTGGGTAGAAAGATTAATCTGCAAAGAAAACACTTATCATTTTTAGGTCTTCCACTTCCTGGTCACTTCAGTTTAACTGCAATTTGCAAAGTTAACTACCTGTGCTGAAGTCCCTTTTGGGTTTTTTTCTGAATATTTACCCACATATTATTCTTTAATGAGAGAAAAAGCTGACTCGCCTTTTTTATATTTCATATAAACTTCACTTTTTCTAGCAGCAATAGAATAAAATAGCATATTCTCCCCCAGAAATTCCCTTCTGCCACACTGCTGATCAGATCAGCTAACAGTTTGGTGTCAACATACAGCATGGAAAAACCACATCCCCTGATACAAACACATTCCCTTTTGGTGGGCCCAATTCTAAGTCCTCACTAAAGGAATAATTTATTTATTAAGGGATGCTAGTCACTGCCTTTTGTTTTCCATGAAGGGAGCAACAACTAAAAAAACCCACAACAGCTGGGTTTTTTTCTGATCCTTTGCATAGATTAATGAGGACATGATCCTGTGAATGGTCACCTATATTTAAAGTGTAGACTAAACTTGCTTGGTTAGTACTTTGTTTAGAAGACACGACAAAAGAAATACTGCAAGAGTAGTATACCAGTAGTACACCACCAGCAGCAGCTATTACCCTACCTAAGGCTTTAAAGCTAAGTCTGGGAAGATTTTGTCCTTGCTAAATCCTGCCACCACCAGAGCTTCCCACACTGACATTCTGCATTGCTAACAGTAGTATTAAACATGCAGGGTTGCCATACGTTGCTTGGATTTATGATCTTGCAGAGCCGAGCGCATTTCTGCCAGGACATCTGGTAGTATAATCCCCTTTGGCTGGCAAGCTGCTAAGGAGTGTTAAAATTTAATGATAGAGTAAAATCAGCTTCCTTTTCATCTCCCCTTCCTAATGCTGTTTGTATACCTTTCTAGGTGCATTGCCAGATATTGCAATCTTGCCTTTGGGGTGGGGTGGGGCAGAAAACATTTCAGTCAGGGCTGAACATTTTGTGAAGAAAGAGAGCAAAGAGCAGGAAGGAAACTTAAAAGCGACTTCTGTCAGATTCTCTTGGCTGCAGTAGATGCCCTGAAAGCTTCACCTAGCATCAGGTCATCTGTTACATCCAATTTGTATTTGACAGTCAGTAGACTGGCATTGCATTGTTGTTGTATGGGCAACCAGACTCTTATCTCTGGTGTTATCAAAATTAAGCACCAGATGACAGACATGACTGACCACCTTAAGGTGTTTTTAATCAATTGTTCAATTTAGGGTTTTTTAATTGCTAAAAAAAAAAAAAAAAAAAAAAAAGAAGAAGAATTTTTAAAAAATTAATTCCTTATTTCCTATACTGTGGGATCCATAATCCCTTTCTTAGTTTTATGGGAATTAAAGAAGAGGAGAATTGAAGGTCTTTGCCATAGATTTATCAGTAAAGTGTTCATCCTACTTCTTGAGCAGGGAAAAGGAAGATGAAGCACTGTTTCAGGAAAATAACTGGTATATGGTGGGAGGTATGTCTTACCATAACAATACTCTCTTTATCTGTTTGCTGTTTTCTGTAGAAACAAGACTCCATGCTGATGGTCAGAGAAGCAGAGATCAGAGAAGAACATATGATGTGAGGTCAACAGGCACAAGAGACCAGAAGACAAACACCTACCTCCTCAGTCCAAGGCCCTCATTTACTCTAGTCCAGTCTGTCTGGAGAGTCTGGCCTTACCCTCTACACTGCCTGGAGAAAGCTCCCTGTTCAGCTGTCCTTCAACTACTGCAGAACCTCTCCTGCTTCGGGGCAAACCAGTACACAATGGCAGCTCCTGCACCTCTGAAGGGAAGAGGAGCAATGATTCATAATTACTATCATGAACACCCTTTCCCAAGGTCTTACTTTCTTACCCAACCAGGCTAAATAAGCAGTTTGCTCACTGACAAATGAAAGGCTAATTGAAGTTATCATGAATTTGCTTTTTGTGTGATTCCCATGGGCTTTCCATGGACAGACAAACATTCACACTGCCTTTTATTGTACCTCTTTGGTTACATAGGGAAAGAAAAGTGTATACAGGGAACTAGTCTCAAAAGAAGAAACTGTTCATAATTCTTAATTCTTCCCTAACTAATCCCTCTTGAAGCTGGAATGAGTACTGATGGCAGAAGATAACTCAAGCTCTGGCTACTGAACACAGAGTAGCTGTCCCACCAATACCTATTTGCCTCACATTTTGTCACCAAGTCAAAGATGTTTTTTAGCAAAGGACATGAGAATTTTTTTCCTTTGTTTCAGGTTGATTGCATTAGCAACTGTCCAGCAGAACAGGAAATTGGGTTTCTGGCCATCTCTAAAAGAGCAAAGAATTAAAATAGACTTTTTTTTTTTTTTTTTTTTTTTTTTTTTTTTTTTTTTTAATCCTTTGACTCCTTTTTCTATGTCTAGTATCCTATGTTCTTGAAAAACTGCTCCTCCAAGATTTATGCTATGTTGTATCATCTGTACATTGAAACTGAAGAATCTGTTGATAAAATCCTCTAGTTTCTCTCCTCCAGCTGTAGAAAGTTTAGACAGTCCTGAATCAGAAGTGTTTAAAGCTCTGTCAGTTACAGTTGCAGAGGCAGAGCAAAACACAACACAGGCAGCAGACTCCTCCTTGAACTTAACATCTTGTCTCACCCTCAAAGCAATGAAGAGATCAACAGCTCTGTAGGAGATGATAGGATCACTGCAGTATCTAGATTTGCTAATCCCCACTTTACACTGCTTTAACCTATTTTACATTAATCACTGCATTTATATTTTACAAGACCACTGCACTACTTTTTGGACAAGCAGTTTTTGACACCAGTGTGTTTCCTTCTGCCAGGAATGTGCATCTTGGCAGACAACCTTAAAACTGCATGTACACATTTAAAGCTGCACAGAGACAGGAACACAAACACACGAGATGCTCCAAGTTAGATTGGCCCAGCATTAGAAGCACTTCAGCCTGTCATTAACTGCTGTCAGAGAGACTACCAAAGCTCAGTACTATTACTGAGATTTTGCAATGAAAAATGTCTGGCAGGAGACACCAGCTTCCCTTTTTGAAGAAATTAAGTGTTCACTTGAGCAAAACAATAATAAATTTAACCATCCATTTAAAGATGACACTCAGTGTCCTAGGTCTCAGTGAAGCCTCTGAAATGCCAATGATGAGCATCAGTAGGCACCAGTCTACCCTGAAGCTTTTAAATTTAATACCATCAAGCAGTTTCAAGGCAAGTCCACATGTAAAGTGTTCCCATTTAGAGTCTGTGTAATTTAAATATATTTATCTCTCTATATATAAAAGTATAGCTCAGCAAGGCATTCAAGACTTGATTTTCCAGACAATAAGCCTGGAAGCCCAGAGCAAGCAAAGCAGGAAACTGTCTATGGGGAACAGAGATGTGTCATACAAACACTACTGAAAGACATAATTCTGTCTGCTATCAATACAACTCTGCAAAACTTTCCTCCATTCAAATAAAAGGAAAAGAGGTAAACCACAACGCTTTTGAGAACAATATCTGAGTTTCTTGGATGTTTCTTCTGTACTCTGGGTCCTCTCTTGGCACATTCTCCAGCAAGAGAATGTGTGTCATGGTTTTGCAGTCACTTGCAAACAAACCACAGAATTACCAGCAGGTACTTCCAAACAGGAAAAACAGTGCATTAAAAAAATCACAGATGAAAGAAAAATTATCCACTTTCCTGCAGAAAGGAGGCTAACCTAAATTCAGTCATACACTTTTGAGACCTTTATTTATAAGTCTTTGGAAGTTGAACTACTTTGTCCTTGCCTCTGTAGAGACAGAGTTAAGGAAAAGCATTCCCACTCTGAATGCTTTTCCAGCTAAGCCAGTTTTTAAACAACATTTGGCTACCAAGCATGGATAAAACTAGATTCACAAGAATTTAGGAGGGCACACAGTCGGGACAGCTGATCCTGACTGACCCAAGGGATATCCCATGCCATATGGATCACGCTTAGCAACAGAACCAGAGGGAAGGTTGGTGGGGAAGCTGCTGCTGGGGGTCTGGCTGGGCATTGGTAGGTTGGCGGTGAGAAATTGTCTTCTGTTGCAACACTTGCCTTTCTTGGGTTTTATTTATCATTCTTTCTTATTTTCCTATTCATTACAATGTAGGATTATTTTATTTCAATTATTAAACTATTCTTATCTCAGTCCATGAGTTTTCTCACTTTTACCTTTCCAAATCTCTTCCCCTCATCTTCCTGCAGGGGAGGAGTGAGTGAGCAGCTGTGTGGTGCTTAGTTGCCAGCTGGTACGAAAACACAACACTGCCACAAAAAGAATCCTGCCAGAAGTGAATAAACCCACCAGATACAAAATAGAAAGGTATGGTGAAACAGAACAACTATTTCTCTCTAAATTATGATGACATTACAAGCAGATAGAAAACCCACTGCAGCCTCTGCTGGAATAAACTGGTTTTCTGTTCTCCCCAACTCTTCTCCATGGGCCCTTTGACCCAGATCCTGAAGGAATCTTGAAGACTTCAAATCACAGCTTACTCTTGACACTTCCAAGAGCCGTCAGCATCTTAAGCAGAACTAAGAATTGCTATTTGTTTTGCTGTCCTCCTCCTCCCAAAAATTACAACTTTCCCCAATTAAAGAATGTACAGA
This sequence comes from Cettia cetti, assembly GCA_013401135.1. Taxonomy (NCBI): domain Eukaryota; kingdom Metazoa; phylum Chordata; class Aves; order Passeriformes; family Sylviidae; genus Cettia; species Cettia cetti. The sequence continues at coordinate 122,060 of VZUI01078122.1, forward strand.
CCTACCTTTCAACAGATTGCTACCACAGGAGCTAGGGATCTTGTAGTGCATCATGAGTACTAGACTGAAAGCCACTTTTCATTCATCTGATTTAGCTGGAATAGGGCAGTTACAAATAATGGTAACAGTAACCATTAAGAGTTTTCTGCTACATGGAATTCATAAATCAATACTGTTGTCCCTTGCACTGATAAACGTGCCTTTCGCAGATCTTGAGCATCAAATCAAGGCCTATTTACAAGGTTGCCCCTGAGACAAAACCCAACAATGTTACACAGGGTAAGTTGTTGCTCTTTTCTCCCCTGCTGCTGCAGATATAGGGAGCCTTTGTTTGGAGGACACAGAAAACAGAGGAAGAAAGGGAGGAGGATTGATGATGCATACAACAATAATAAACACTGCTCTTTTCTATTACTAGAGCACCTGCTGCCTCCATCAGTTCAGGCTCATCCATTATGCAGCACACCAGCCCTGACAGTTCCAGAAGCACCAGCTCTGAAGACATGACAGACCTGACCAGGAAGCAAGACACAGAACGAGCACCTCTCATTATCAGATCAATGAGCTGCACTGGTGCTCATGCTCTGCCCTGTTTATTGTTGGGGGAAACAAATACTAGGAGCAATTAGATTAAGCATCTTGTTCAAATGCAGTCAGAGCAATAAAAGAAATTTGCCTTCTATAACATTTAACAATTTAGCCTTGTAGAAAATAAATTCCTGAGGAGGAAAAAAACCCCTGACAATTATTTTAACTACTGTTACTTTTATTTTTACTCATAGTGAAAATCATGTAATGTCTAAAATGGATTGAAAAGAATGCCATTATTTTACCATAACGCTTTAATAGTAGAAAAGAAAACTATCAAAAATATGCTTAACATTTCCAATCTAAACAACAAAAACTGCAAGTTTCAAAACATTTGCTACATTTCTACAATTCCAAGAAATCTTTTCAGTTGGCCACTTCCCTGACAGAATCAGACCTGTCCCAAGGACATTTTCACTCTTTCTTACCAATCCAGAGTACCACACTCGTTTCAAGAGGGCAACTCAAATGCCACATCAAACATGAAGCACTGGCAGGAATCAACACTGGCAGGAAAAGCATATTTAAATATCATCAGAGCTGGATTGCAAAGCACTTCTAACAATTAGTTAATTTACAGTTTTCACATGTCAAAATGAGAGGAAAAGGTATGATTGACTGAAGTCCTTTATCAGCACATTGGTGTTCCATGTACCTCCTGATACTCATGTACACTCAGCAACCTCCTTCTAATTTGAAATAAGAAGACCCATAGAACTTGAAACTCATCATTAATTAACAGTACAACTGTATAAAAAAGGGAAATATTTTCTTTAAATTAATTTCCTAAGTAGGTGTTTTCAAATTTCCCATATTATTCAAATAGATTAAATTAAAGGCAAGTATCACCAACTTTCTCTGATCCTTTTTAAAAGCATATAGTACTGACAATTTTATGTAGCACTCATCAGTAATATTGTTCATGCAACCATGGGCAAATACTGCTGGCATAAAAATTGGAAAATGAACCAGAACTGTCAGAACAAGAATACCTGCCTAATCTACAAACAAAATTATACACAAAGAAAGAGAAAAAAATCAAACAAATGCTACAATTTATTTAAATAATTCAGATACTCTGTGTATCAACCACAACACTCTTTTGGGAAGACATTTACTTATAGGAATTGTATTTCTCTCCTGTTGTTTTTTAATGTGACAACTTATCTGCATGACAGCAGGAGCTTTGTTGTTGAGTTCACATGCTCAAACAGTTTTTCAATCCTGTCTGTCTGCAAGTGCACCAAAGCCATATTAAAACCTGAGATAACCCCTGTGATGTTTTAAAAGGGAAAGCTCATGAAGAACCCAAAGCTTCTTTCTCTGGCTAAAATTAAAAGTGTCTCTTGCAATCAGCTGACTTTACTAGGTGCAAATTCTAAACCTCTCGGGCTAAATATTGCCCAGCTTAGGCTGAAAGAAGCAGTCACCTACAGCAAGCTACCAGGAACAACTGTTTGATAACAATCTGTCATCTGGAATTAAGGGCAAGTGTTTAAGACTTTCCATGAGAGGGGGAAAAAAGAAAAGAAAAATCACAAAAAAGAAACTGACTCAAGTTTACTTGCTATGAAAGCATCATTGACATCTCCCTGAAATTTGGACAGTTTGACCTTAACAGTCAATCCAGTTTCTGAATGTTTGTTTGTTTTTCACTCCATGACTAGGTGCTCAGCAGAATATGAAAGGGTTTATATGGAGATGGAGAGGCTGCTTGAAACTCATACTTATTTTGCCAAGACTGATCTGCTGAGACATTTGCGACCACCACATGATTTAACTGTGCCAGTTAATCTGTCCTAAAGCTAATTTACCTTCTGATATCAAGCCCATCACTGCTGGTTTTGTACATGATGAGAGGCACAAGGTATTTGAGTATGAGCTGTCTCATTTTAGCCAAAACAGGAGTATCAACACACTCTCCAACCATCTGTTTTTACCATACCCTCAAAGCTGGCCAAATAATTTTAAGTCCAGTACTTTTGTAGTGTTTTGCATACTCTGCACTCTGACTCCACATTTTATAAAAACTGTTAGAAAAATTCTCCCAATTAGCTTGAAATGATACTTGTTTATACTTGTCATTCTCTACCTTTTAAAACACCACTGGTTTTTACTGCTCAACAATAAAACAAGATATTTTTATTCAAATGAAAGTTTATTTTCCTGCTGCCTCAACACCTGGTGGATGATAGAAGCATGGGAGCAGAAGGAAGAGAAGAGCAACCAGTGCTAGATGCCTCAATTGCACAGTATTGCATCCCATACATTTTGTGCATTTCACTTTCAGATGAATTCTGATGAATTTCTCTGGTTTCCTTAAAGTTTTGACTTGGGCAAAAATAAGAGAAGACACATGAGGATAAAAATAAAGCTTCAGACAGAAAGCACTTTATGCATTAGGAGCTATACATAAGTCCGTTTGATGCAAGTTAACTCCTACAGAAAAGCACAGCTGCTGTCTCCAAGAGTTAGAAATCCCACACTCATACAACTCTAGCAACATAAGAAGAGGCCTCAGATCCCTTATTTCAGTGATTTCATTTTTATCTTGATGAGCTGACACCACATAATGCAAAGGCATTTGCATTAGTAGAAAATTATCAAGTTAAATAAACTATGTCTGAAGAGCTAATTGTCTCTTACTGCCTGTCTGAAGAATCATTATAGAATGGAACAAAATCGGATTCTACTAATATGAAAAAAACAGATTTGACATCAGAAAAAATAACACTATTTTTGTATGTTTCACATCCAAACCACAAGCCAGCAAGTATTCGAATTTTTTCCAAGACTACTAAAAGTTAAATTACTTTGCGGTCTTTGGTTACTAGGTTAAAACCAGATATGCTGCTTTAAAACTTTGTCTTTATGAAGCAGGGTTTACAATTTAAACCAGACAGCAAATGCAAATGAACACTGAGACATTTGATGCTGGGTTTTGAACACTGTTCAGCACCTCTACCTAGGTCTGAACTGTCTCTTGAGCCATTTCACAAAAGCACATTCTCTCCATCATTCAGTTATGCCATTTTGTCCCATTCCCTCTCCAGCTTAACCCCATCCAACAAGACTCATTTTGGCCACTTGTTAGAACAACTGAAGCAGGATTCTCTAGAGACAAGCAACAGATTAAATGATCTTGTTTTTTCTCAGTTTAGTGGCTTTCTTTTGTGCTTCAGATAGCAAGGGAAGATGGAATGTCTCTGTAAAATCAAACAGGCAAATTAAATAGCAAATATACCATCCCTTGCTACATCATCAACAGTGATGTCTTTTGCAGACTTTGTATGTAGAAGCAGTTCACTACATCTAGAGGCACAAGCCTGCCATTTGTGTCTTCTATAACATTTTGCAAGATAACCTTTGCCAAGCTGAGCAGAGGTATTTACTACGATAAAAGGCAAGGTCGTTTTCCAGACTTGTCCAGGAAAATTCAGTGACCCACATAATCACACAGCACCCATTACTCTTGTGATTTATTCTTATGAAATAAACTCCATGTGGATAATGAGAAAAAAAACCCATAAAAAACAGTAATGAGAAAGTCCAGAAATTCAAACTGATGCATTTAGATGAGCTGTCACAACACTGTGTGGAGAAGATAAAACCAAAACTGAAAATACGAAGCTTGTTTCAATCTATTCCTAATGCTAAGTCATGATCCTTTTACCAACCCTGCCATAACCCTCTTCAAACAGCTCTGGTTTGCTTTGCCATGCATGTACCATTTTTAATAATTTCACTCTTGCTGTTATAGTCACAGTAACACATTCTCTCTAGTTTATCCAGTTTTCTACGCTGAGAATAGAAAAGAAGCATTTCCACTCAGGAGAGAAAACTAATGTCTAGATAAATAACCCCTGAGCTTCCATTCTGGTTTCTCATTAATTTTGAGTTAGGCATGTGGTATTTGATCCCAAGGTAATAACAACTATCCCAACTTCTATTAAGATTAGTGAAAACTAAACCATTCAATTCTCAATAGGGAGCTAAGACCAGTTCAGCTATCTGCAGATCATTTCTGTATCAGGGTTAGAGAAGGTGCTACCTCTGCAGCTAATAACTCCCACACAGAGCAAGAAGGTTGAGACTTGGCTGCTTCTTCCAAATGCCCTAAAATAAACAAACCCCTTTGTTCCTTCCCCTTGTAGTAACAGAAGTGACCAGATGGGAAAAATCAAACAAAGGTTTTCCTGATTATATCCATTTTATTATAAACAGCTGTTTTTCTCCAAGTCATTGTTAGATCTTACACAATTTCTTGATGGTCTTATGCACAAAAGTCTATCAACAATCATTTTCATTTCTATGTATTTAAAAGGCATTTAAGTCTTCATATTGTTGATTTGCATTCAGTCATCAGCTAAACACAAATAACCATTTAGCAGACAAGATGATCTGTACAACTAACACATTTTACAGGTTTTATCAGTTTGCAAATTCACAGAGCAGCCTCCCGGGGACCAACACTTACATGTCTCACAATCAAAACAAACAACATCTGCAGTCCTCAGAAGATACTTAGTAAACAAAACAAGGTGTGTGCTGACTGCAGCATTAGCATAAACAAATACCACTAAAATAATTTTTCCCATACTTTAAGTCAGAACTATTTCCAGATTCTCAGGAACAAAACACAATCTGAATCTCTTCTCAAAGTCACCTTAATGCTAGGAGATCAGCCCCTAAAAAAGGACTCTGAAACAGTAGATTTCAAAATTAAAAAACCGGAAATTTGACATAATCACCAAACAAGATATTAATGAGGCTGTTTGCAATTAGCTTGGAAAAAAGAAACATCAGCAATAAACCTGCCAAATCTTAGGCTGACTGCAACCCCAGAGAGTAGGAGAGAGCTGAGAAATATTGGCAGAACCTCCCAGCATAAAGGCTGAGGGTGTGAGAAAGGAGAGGAAGTGGAAAGCGAAAGGGTGATGGTTTCCCTGCCCCTTCCAAGATTTTTGTCTGCAGAGTATCTGTACATGTTAGCAAACCCCCAGGGTTATGCTGCTAACAAACAAACTGTGTGTGGCTCGTGTCCATGTGTGCCATGTCTGTGACTGAACAGGCCCTGATGCACCACCACAGGCAGCTGACTCCAGTCAGAAACTTCAGTCTCTACAGTATCACTGGTTGCCACATCTAAGCTAATTAAATTACAAATGTTTAATTCTATTTTTATATTCACTAAATCTTTAAAAACCAAGTAGCAAATTTAAAAAGTCTGAAAAACTAAACTGGTTTTGAACATCGAACATAACCTGTACTGAAGATTTTTGAAGGAAACTGCAAAATAAAAACAAATGTAAATTTTAAAAACGTGTTTGGAAACATTTCAGTTGCTTTTCTTTCTAATATTTCACATGTAACTATTTGTGGTTTAGCTAGGAATTTTTTAATATTCATTTGATTCAATGAACAGATGCCAAAGCTTCATCTCAAAATTCTCTGTAAGAGTTTAATTTATTTTTGAAAAGGAGGTAATAGGTTTTAAATAGCTAACTCTTCTTCAGAAAAAAATCCCAGAAACAAAACTCAGCCAAAGGTCAGGCTTGTTAAACACATACATCTATGAAATTCAGATCAAAACACTGCTTCCTGCAATTAAAACATTTGCCACATTTCCCACTGGGCTCAAAATCCAGTCCTTTTGCTATTGAGACAGAGGACAAAAATGAACTCTTTTATAAAACTAAAAGTTTAGAAACATCCAGCTGTGCAACTTCTGAACTACACAGAGCCACACCAAATATATGCGTGCTCTGGAGAGGTCATCCTCCTTGTTATTCATATAACCAAGGGATGAGATAAAAACAGTTATCTGATCCAAAAGTCAGGAAATGCAATTCCCTGTTACACTTTAAGCCCAAACCCACATTCCAGCAGCTCCCTCAGGCATTGCAGGACCAGCCCAACACCACCCAGAGCACTGCTGGAGACCTTCCTGAGGCCCTGTCATGCCAGCTCCCACCACCATCAGCTCCTGCCAGTGCCCCCCTTCCCAATGCCATCACCAAATGCAGAAAGGAACTTTGCAGCCACTCCCAGCCTGACTGTGAGGTAATTAAGGAATCCTTCAAAGGAGAGAAAAGTGGAACTCAGCAGGAGGAGGGAAAACATTACAGGCAAAAAAAGTTTCCCTGGAGTTATGATGTCTAAGACACAGGTATCCAGGTCCAGTTTGCATCTCAGCCACAAGTTGTTTGGTTAGATGAAAATCTCAATGTATCTATTGTGTAACACAAACCCAACTTCTTGGCCAGGATTTTCAATCACTCTTTGCATGGGGATATCTTTTTGTTGTTTGTTTTTTTTTTTTTAAATATTATATTTGAGGTTAGCTGTTAAATCAGCATATCATTTAACAAAACAACATGACTCTCATCAGCTTTTAGAATCTAATTCTTTTTCTGGACCAGTCTCTCATGTAGTACAGTAACTTTACACAAACCAGGTCACCCAATTTGCAGGTATAAGCACTTACATATTAGAGATGGTGGCACTCTTGACAACAAAAAACCCTGTTCAAATCTGTCACACTAAGCAGGATACACAAAGAAAGGAATGTAGGAACCTTGGATTAATAGTTCTGTAAAAACAATTGCTAAATCTCCTCAAGTGTGTTATTAATTAAAAATAAGTCACTTCTGAAAATTGAGCATTTATTTGGAAGTTCCCTAAAACTACAGAAACAAATAGAAAGCTTTCTCTGCAGTTAAAAGTTGAAATTCCTTTCCCTACATAGAATATAGTGCTTGTTTTGTTTTAAGAAATTAATCTATGATTCAAAACAAACTACTCTCAGTTCCTGAGGCTTTTACTAGTTGTGCAGCTAAAAACCAGGCAGCAAACAGCACTAAATACATTTCATGTACCAACTGCATTTGCCACCTCAGCTACTCTCTCTGGAACGAGCTGTTCTCTACTTCTCATATCAGAGACAGCAATAACCAGCTTTTTTCCTCACATTTTCTTCCTCTCTCGTCTCAGAACAATTCTCACCTTCTGCAATAGCACTTTTCAGTCCTTCAGAAAACCACACAGAATTCAATTCAGTAGATTCTTAGATGAAGTCACAGCTGATTACAGCATCTTGTTTATCCTAGTGTGTCTGAATACAGAGACTATTCTGGTTAAACTGTTACACAAAATGCAATAAGCTGGAACCAAGAGATGTAATGGCAATCTGCACATCACCTTTTGAAGAAAATGTCGTTACAAGGAGTAAAAAAACCCATTAATATAAGTGTTTCCTCCTCCACTATCATGGCAATTATTGCTTTATCTTGTGTTACTCCCAGATGGCCACTTGTGTCATTTGGAGGGTCTACTGGAAGAAATACCTCATTCTTGGAAAGGCCCTTAGAGGCCAAATAATTTCTGTCTCAAAGCTGAATCAAACATGTCAAATTCAAAATATTTGAAGTTTATTTAAAATCAAATTCAATAATATTCAAATATTTTTACATTAACCATTGGCAAGAACACCCCTCAAGAGCAGTGGTCATTCTTTCCTTAAAAAATCCAAAGAAAAGCACTCCAAAAATAATAATTCAAAATACAAAGAAATAAGCTAGGCAACTTTTTCTGTAATTCTGCTCTAAGCTTTGTACTCTCAGGGAACTAGCTCTGACATATATTGATGCTTCGTTTTATCAACCTAAAATCCCCACACAAGCAGTTATACTGATGCAGAATAGCCTGAAATCACTTTACACTGTCTTTGAAGGAGACCACAGAAGGATGCATAGAAAGCACAGACCACTGGAGACCATGATTCCTTGCTTGTTCAATGACATGGAAACCAATAAACAGCCTCTTTCTGTATTAGCATTAGATATGGGTTTATTACTGACTCTGTTAAGAATTGGCTTCTATTCTACTTGAAAATCTCACATTGAACCAAATGAGCTTTTTTAATTAAAAAATACTGTTATGCAATAAATAATTTAGTCTGCTATATGTGTGAAGTAAAAACCAGCAGCCATCTAAACCAAGTGTTACATGAAAAGGTAGCTGCCAGCAAAATGCAAAGGCCACCAAGCCACAGGATCAAAACTCACACATTTCAACTACAGTATGAAAAAAACGCCCCCCAAACTCCTTGACCTTTGAAATACTACAAATTAAGAGATGATACAGCAGAATTCATCATCTATGGAAGTCCATTTGCATAACATAGGACTTAATGGGTTTAAAAATAAAGAAACAAAACATCCACTAACCACCCAAAATCAATAACTAAAAAACCCCAAACAGTATGCTATGAAAATTTAGAAGATTTAGAGGATTAGCACACCCTTGAATTTCCTTGTGGTACTTGAATATCATGCTGCCATCACGAGTAAAGAGGCCACATGCCTGATGCTAACTGTGCCTTGTGCTGCCTTTGCAGCACCCGGATCCTGGCCTGTTGGCCTGGTTGACAACAGGGAAACAGCAGAAGCTCCAAAATGTGGGCACAAGTTGACCGCAGCCACCCCAGGACTGTTTGCAACTTACTGATGGTCAGCTGCTGGTGAATGAAGAAAAGCAACTTTAAGAGCCTGAAGAGACTGATTTAAGCTGACAGCAAGACAAGGAACAGAAAAAGGCAATTGATCCAACCTAGGAAAGAAACCTCATCCACATCACACAGTACACAGGCCAGCGTCTGTAGGCAAAAGGACAAGACCCGTCTCCAGGCTCCACACCTAATGAAAGGACAGGATCTCCAGTGCAAGTGTGAGACTAACATGAAGGAGTTGTCATGGGAACGCTGGAGCTGTGCACCAGTTCCTGCTTTCCCACCAGCTGCAAGGACCTGCCTCTGTACCTGTGCTCAGAGAGGCTCCCCTGCCCCTCTCCTCCAGCCAGCTCTGCCACCGCAAGGACACAGGACTGGGTCACCAGCCATCCAGAACCACACACAGGAGTGTGGGAGGTGTTTTCCTCAAAAACTCTGGACTGGAATTAACCGGAGCTTAACTTTAAGACCTGCTTGATCAGGAACGGATCTAAAATGGTCCTTCTGAGAGCAGATTTTAAAAACTGAAGTACATAAAAGCTGCTATCCCTTTCTGCCTGTCCCTTTAGAAGCTGAATTTAGCTAGTCTGTGTTTCCAACTGAAATCATAAAAACCTTGTACTGCAAACTCTTGTGGTAAGGGAGAACAGTTCTTACAGCTGAATATACTCTGCCTGTTCAATTGCAAAAGACAAACAAAAATAGGGGGAAAAAGCGCCAAGTTGCTCTTTTTGTAGCTCATGCAATTCTTATTTTGCCTTCAATTTCTTTGATGACCAATGAACTCGGCAAAAAGTTCTGGTGGCTACTTTACCCCTCTATTCAAGGCCATCATTTACAAAGGCAATTATAATTAACTTTGGGAGATATGAAGTGTTTACCATGTATAAATACCTTGTTATTTGTCCCAGGAAAAGAACAGTAATAGAGCACAACTGCTCCATGCAATACAACTGAAAATGAAAGAATATCTGTTTAGTAGTCAAATACATCAGAGATCCATGTTTTTCACATGACAATCTTGATTCAAAGTTATTAAAAAAACCCCAACCCAACAAACAAACCTATGCACTTTTCCCTTTTACTTACCCTTCAGAAAATGTTTGCTAATGCATTCTGTTTATTCCATGTCAGACAAAATCCAAGCACATAAAGACAAATATCTATATTTTCATCTCCTACATTCATGAAAGTCTTATTATTTTTTATCCCAAATAGATAGCTAATTCCTCTGCCATAAAAATAAAATAATTTATATTCAATCAAGTGTCCTCAGTCTTATTCTCTCCATCTTAAGCAACGCATTTAAAATTTTTATTTAATTTTTTTCTACCCTAGATATTACCTGAAGCCAAACCAGCATTTACTTCACTCCCATTCATTTAGTGCTAGCTTTCTGAAATTCATGAAGGTAGCTGTCTGATAAAACAGACAGGGCTCCTTAACAGAGGCCCATCGAGCCTTCATCTGCAGACTATGGAAGTCACAGGGAACTTTCCAATGTCAAGCCAAAAAGAAATATCTTTTCACCCTCTTGTCGAATTATCAGGTTAGATTGCATATTTTGCAAACAATTTTACACAGTTAGTATGTCATCAGCATGCTTTTGTTCTATTACTTGAGGGACAGTACAAAGGATTTCTAAATTTCAAATTGTCCAGCAGTATTTCAGCCTGGCTAGGCACATCCCAGATTCTCTGAAGTGTTTTATTTAGAAGGCAATGTTGTAAAATGTAGTCTGGCACCTTCAACCTACTTTTCACACTACAGAGCAACACTAAAAGGATTAGAGGATTTTACCAGGATGTAGAGATGTTTACCTAGGAATCAGCAGCAGCAGTATAAAAAGACTAAAGCTGTGCTCTATGTGTCTGTGTGCATGTTTTCATCCTTCTGAATCTCCTTTATTTATGAAATTAATCGTCCCTAACATTAACTTCCTAGTGAATGCAAGCTCCTCTTGACAACATGGGAAAGACTAGTGCTTGATCTTAAGAATCTGTGATACTCCACACTAAGTGGATGCCCTTTTACTAATGACTAACTCTTCCCCTCACCAAACAGACTGGGGGCGGAGGGTGGAATGTGTTGCTCTTTTCTTCTGCATTCAGACAGTTCTGCTGGAGGAATGCAGAAGAAACACCATCTTTCTCATCAAGCTCTCAGTCACATTCTTCTCTCAGGCAAAGTCAGTTGTCTACACCTGCTTTAGCTTCCAAAATAAACACTAAACATATCTCAGGTAAGGATGTCATCTAAAACTAGCAGTCTCTGTAAAATAATGGAAATGATTCTGAGTATTATCAGCTTCATTTTGTATCACATTTACACTCTGTTGCATATAAAGGACAAGGTATACTTCCTGTGTAAAATCTGTCATTTGGCATGTAGCACCAACTACTTCATTCAATTTTCTCCAATTAGCAGTATTACTCACTACCCAATTAAAAGAACAGGGTATGTTTAGTTTATGGACCATTCTGGCACACCAAACAAAAATTTTTTGTGATCAGTGAGAAAATACAAAAAATGCATAAGCATAATATTTTGCATTATGTGTGAAATTCCAGATCATTAACCTCTTAAGAACCAAGTTCTCCACACAGCTTTCCTGGACAGAGTTACAGACAGGTCTTTCTTCTCCACACTAAAAGTAAATTGGATCATCACCTCAGGAAGCAGCCTGCCTACTAGGGAAACAAGTTATCAACCACACATATGAGCATCAGCCTTTTTAATAGGAAAAGCCATAGTTGCAAGGCAATAAACACTGTTCTTTACAATTCATGCTGATCACAAGTAAACATAAAAGACAACTTCAGCTCCCAACAATTCAAAGGCCAGTTCACTGGCTGTTGAAAAGTCTTGCTGTATGAAGAGTCAGGAAATGAAGGGGTTGCTATCCACAAGCAAGATGAACTGAAAAGCAAATGCCCTTGAAATATAATTTCAGAAGAAATTAAAAATATGTTCGGAATTGGAAATGGGTATGTAATCAATTTTTCACATATACATGAAATCTTTAATAGCAGTATATTTTCAATTATATTTCAGAGATGGCCTATTTCTGGTTTCCCATTACAAGCCATGTTAATAATTCTCCATTGAGCCTGGGGCCGAGACACCACCTCTTCCTACATGGAATACATTACACTGTAATAATTATACATACACTCATGAGTTCTGTTTTGTACTTTCTTTTTTTCATTCTTTATAAAAAGATTCCCAAGGCAGGACTAACTGCTAACTCACACAAAGAAACTTCTTCCACTCTTAACTCATCCAACCTCCTGTTCTTGAGACTGTTGAGCTACATGATTGTTAAACAATGAGGAGCATTTAGAACCATGAGAGTTTTAAGTTGAAGGACAACACTGATACAGGAATAGACACAGTTGTAGGTGCAATCACTCATATATTAAAATATATGTTGAGATTTTCATCCTTTCTAGTTTTGCATAATGCGATCTCTTCACAAAAATTATCCTTGTGCTGACAGCAGCCAAGACTTTGGCCACTTCCATATACAGCAAGTTTCCTCTCGTGACCACTGCAGGCCCATGAATTTGTGCAGTGCTCTTCTGTGTGCCTATGCAAACTCTGAACTGCAACACAGGGGTTTGTGTTGACAGTAGCTTAAATCTGAAATTCAGAAGCGAATGAAGATACACTTGTGCTTTATGTTGTGAAGCAGAGTCAACCCCACTGCAGAGGAAAGTCTAACAAGTTAGATAAGCTAAGAATAGGACCAATGCAAGGCAAGTAGTTATTTTTCTGCTATCTGAACTCGCATAGCTGCTCAGGGTACTGAAATATAATAAAAAAGATAAGGATGAAACCTCAAAACAATAAATTAACAAAGCTGTTTTCAGCAACATATTTAGATACTGTGCAGTAATCTTGGAGTGAATAAACACACCAAATAAAGATCAATACTGACCAGCTGCCCTAGCTATATGCATCTTATACACTGAAAGAGAAAAAGACTGCTGGAAAAAGAGAGCCTATGATTATGTAGATAAAGGTCACAATTTATGGTGCATCATAGAAGTAAGGCCAGAGAGGAAGACTAAATAGTAACATCAGCTTTTGAGTCCTTACCTTCAAATGCACTCTACTATTTTTACTACTGCAATGAAAGTTATGTAGAAATATTAAATACAATTTTAAAGGCCTCTTATGAATGTAACACCCATATTAGAGTGTTCATTAGAAGTTAATATTAGTAGATCTTGTTTGAACCACGACAGAATTTGAACACAGAAATCTGAAGTATTCAATAAGCCCTAACAACTGCAAGAAATTCAATAAGCCCTAAAACCTGCAAGCTAAATTAGGCGAATGATTAATTCTTTGTAGGTCCTTTGAGTGCAGCTCCTACATACAAACACAGCCTAGCAAATTATTTCTGTATGAAGTGCTTGTAATTCTAAGAAAAAATATCCGAAAAAAGCACACATTTCTGAGAGTTGCTCTGAAATGCCAAGTAGACAGCCCGTGTCTAGAACAGGTAGTTTAGATAGTTAGAAAAGTAAATATAAGTTACCAAAGAAATCCTCAATTCTAGAGCAGTTTCTTTTTCATGAAGGACAAAAGTGTTACTTGAAAGATGATGTGCAAACACAGGCTCGATTACCAGATCTTAGATATCTATGTTTCTTAGAACAGGTGGTTCAGACAAATTCTGCTACAGGCAACTCTAAAAGTTGATTTTAGGCTTTAGGTTAAAAGAAATGGTGTGCACAAATAATGAACCTCAAATGATTTACTAGTCACAAAATCAAAGCTGTGCTTCAGGCAAGTGGCAGTAGAACAGCTGGCAAAGTACATACCTTCAATGCATTTTATGTCCCATTTTGTAACAAACAAAAATCAGTATGTGACATCACCATGCATCAGCTGTATATGAAATCGTTAACAGATCAGTTGTGGATCAGTTTACACATAAGAGTGTGAAATCACTTTTATATTTTATCAAAACAGGTTACAGTAGGCACCACATTCCCTCTGATTGATGTTTTGGTGCTTATTCACAGTAGAAAGGAATGGACAACCTCTAGAAAATTTTTACATGAAGATGACTTCTTAGACCCAAAAGGCCCTGACCATGCAGGCTTATCTAATTGGACGATCAAAAGTCTTTGTTGCAAAGCTCCACAATCCAGCTCACACAAGGACTCTTGGCCTCATCTCTCAGATTCTGAAACTGACAGACTGAATGCCCTGCTCTGCTGTTTGAAGCCTGCTAAGAAAATCTTGCATCTTTCACAAGTTCATTCTTTTGCACTAGTCATCATCCAACACACGCAGCAGCTGGATAAACAGAGGTTTGCACTGAACAGAAAGCTTTCTTTTAATTTGCAATGAAAGCCATTACTGGCCATCACAGCTCACCTGATATGGAACCAATAATAGTTTTAAAAGCCAGACATCAAAGGAGTCTAAGCATGGAATCCAGCCTGAGTTCTGGCATTTATGCCTCTTAAGACACATATTCAATAGAGAAATACTTCCCACTTTTGCACATGTAAGACTTCTCATACCTGTGCTGTAGTCCTGACTTAAACAGGATCCAAAAACAAAGAGTTAGGTTTTTTGTTTTACTTGGATTTTTCCATGAGGAAGCAATAATCCTCCTTAAAAGGGATGCATTCTCTATCCATTTCCTTTTTTTCTGGGGTTTTATTACATACCTAATGGACAACTATGGGCACTTGACATCTTCAATCACCTCATTCTCAATTAAAGGCTTAAAGGCTGCTTGTGGACAGAAGCCAGAGAAATCGTGTTCTGGTCTTCATGGGCTTTCTTATCATCCCTTTCTGACTCACAAAATAGGTGTCCCTAACAGAACCAAGATATATAAAGTAGCTGTGAACCTACACAAGCCCAGCTAATGATAACTACATAAAGTCAAGGACAGAACTGAGTCAGGATGGCTTTCTGTATAGCATGGCACAAAAAAAATCAGACATATTATGTACATCTTCCTCTGTATTTAAACAACAACAACAAAAAAATTAAAAATCATACCAAATAACCAAAATGAGCTCAGCAAAACAAGCCAGGTCCTATCACTATGTATAAGGACTAAAATGCAATATAAGACCACTGCAAAGCAAAGGGCTGTGGACACCTGCAAGACGTAGAGTGAAGCAGAAAGCAAAATTTAAAGCACTAGCATGGCAGATGCAAAGGAAGCTGGGTGACTGCCAACAGTAGTAAGAGAAGAAGAGCAGGCATGGGATCTCAGGTGAAAGAGTATTAAGTACACTTGTATGCGGCTGGATGGCTACTGACGTATCAGCCAGGAAGTCTGAAAACCTGACAGAAAGCTACACAGCAGATGCCTGCAGAAAGGCCTAAAACTAGGCAGATGCCTACAGAAAGACACAAAGATGGAGGGACCAGCCTTGGTCACAATATGCATGTGTGGAAGAACACCAGTAGTAAATGGCCACCAACTGAACAGTTACTAAGCAGTGGTCTTTCTGTCCAATCTGTTTTCCACGCACCCAGCAGACTTCAGGCAATTGCTTTCTAATTTTTCTTAAAGAACACTATGGGAGACAACATCAAAAATCAAGGAAAAGAACATTCGCTCCACTGTCCTCAGCCACAGAGCCAGTGACCTCACCACATAAGGCAAGCAAGTTAGACAGCAAAAATTTAACTGTGAAAATTCAAGTTGAGTTTTTCTAATCACCTCCTTGCTCTTCATATAGCCCCAAACAGCTTCCAGGATAATCTGTTTCTGCCATAATCTTCCTGAAGACAAAGGTTAGGCCAGTCCTCCTATGTCACTCTCCTTCAGATCAGCCTCTTATGGGATCACTCCTACCAGTTTCCTGAGCAAGCTGGAATCTGCTCTCCTGAATTCCAGTTGGTTCCATTATTATCTTTCTTTTCACTAACAATTTTAAATGTCATCATTTCACAGCTGCAGCTGCCAGGTCTGTCATCAACCCAAAATCCATCCTAAATTACTCAGGAGTAGTGGGTCTGGCAGAACAGCTCTGGTAGTCAGCACCAGTGTCAAAAGACTCAGAAATGATCACCAGGGATAGGGGCTGCAGCTTCCAGCCGTTGGCTGGATATGGTTTCATCATATGGAAAAAGATTTTTTTTTTTGCCTAAGATCTAGTGAGCTGGCAGTCAGAAAGCACAGCTTCTAGCTTTGTTCTTGTCTCATGATGCACAGAGGAACCAGCTTTATGGAATATTTCCGGACACAATTTCAGGCATGACTTGCATAAGGGTCCAATATACTTTTAGCAACCATCTGAATTCTTTGGAGGCTGAAGACCTTAACTTTAGTGCATCAAGAATATGCACTTACAGCAGTCTAGCTTTTCAGTGTTCTTAAGAAAATGGAAAGAGAAGAAATGAAAGAGGCAGTCATGGAATTTGACAACATAGTCTTTGTCTATCCTTTTGAGAATCTCAATCTCTGGCGCACACACAGAATTTTCAGAAGGATTTGACTGTCACGGAGGAAAACAGGGTCCAGATGTCCACTACTCAAATAACAGAGCCAGTGTAGAGTTGATGGGGAGAGAGACTGAAAGAAATCCGGTATATTTATGTTCTGTTTGAGTATTAAAATATGATTGTCTAATGAGAATGCTGAATGAATGTCTGGATTTTGACAACAGAAGGACGGACTCTGAAAAACTAGGGACTGCTAAAAACTACACTATGTCTAGACTAATGTCCAAGTAAGTTTTTTTAAAGGTCAAGTGTAGATCAAGCAAGGATAAAATATGGAGGTCATCTTCCATAAGAAGATCTTTATCAGGAATACTTTCCTCAAGCTATTCAAGTGACAGTTCTGAAATCACTTAGTAGCTTGTCTCCTCTGCTTGGATGGACACTCATACTACCATGGGTCACACGGTCATGTTTGAAGATCCTGCAGAAGGCTGCAGCATTTTATATAGTTAGCTGATTTAGGCCTCTGTGGTGGACAACATTTCAGCTTCTTAGGGGCTTCAGCTCCCTGCAAAAATGTCTTACGTTAGCTAGGAGCAGACTGTCAGGAGACATGCACACTCCTTTTCCAAAGTGGCTTCATGTCTGCTCTTTTGATAGTCTACAGTACAGATCATTCAGCTGAAGAGAAAGGTTTGCCAATATTGTGTTCCCATCAATACCTTTCCCAGCTAAATGCTGTAGCCCTAGCCATACTCTGAGCTTACTTTCCAAAGCAAGAGAGCTGTATGAGAGTCAAAGGTGAGAAATGAAACTTCATACTATACTCAGTATGAAACATCGTATGAAAACACTGAATTATCCAGTTTGGAGAAGTAGATCCAACAGAGATATGCACACCTCCAAGAGGAGTTCAAAGCAGACTGTGCAGATATCAGTGACAATTACTGAGAATTTCAAGAATGCATAATCTTTACTGATACCTAGCAAAATAGTTGTTAATGCTAAGACCTAGAAATCCTTGCCAAAGAGGCTTAAAAAAATAAATAAGAAACTTCAGTCATCTGACGTGTATTTGCAAAATTGTTGTGGAAATAACAGAATTGTCCCTGTGTTCTGTCCTCACGATGTATTATACAGCATTGTAAGAGTTGTATCAGAATCACTACCACAGAGTCACTACATTTTGTGTGCAGCTCTGGAAATGAAGTATAAGAAGGAAAAACACTGAATGAACACAAGGAATGACTGGAAATCTTAATGATAATGCCTAATAATTCAGTTAGGTTGTAGCAGAGTGCTGCATCAACATAATTAGTGAGCAGAGCTGGCAATATTTTTCATACAGACACTTGACCCCCAGCCTGTGGTAACAGTTCTATATGCCCTTGTTCTTGGTCTGTGAACAAATAACACTTTCCTTAAGGACAGAGTAAGTTTGCAATTTATACTCCCCTTTCCCCTTCCTATGCTGCACATATTTGGTAATTAAAGTAATAGATTATAAGTGATAAAGCTCTGAACATCTATGAAGGTCCAGCTATAATCATGAGGACACAATTCTATTCAAAAGATATTTAACACCCCTCAAACATTTTTCCTCAATAGCACCCCTTCACAATTAGGGATAGAAAGACATGGGATTACTTCTACCCAGTGACTGTCATTCATCCCTTATCTCACACAACCATTTGTATCATGCAGTATGACCAAACAGTCTTTGAAACTGTCCAGATCCATTTAGAAGCACAAATATTCTTAACAAATAGTTACGAATGTGTGGTCATAAAACTCACAGAAAATACGGTGAAGGGATTGAAACAAAGGCATCAAAACAAGTTAAAAGACCACCAAATATAAAGAAACTTGAGGAAAAAAGTTTCCTTTCATGCAAAAAAAAGGAGGGATGACTTTTGCAATAACTGTTATCACTAATCACTGAAAGTCAGATAAATAACATATTTAATAGTACTTCATTTTAAAAATTACATTCTATCTGCTCAACTTCATCTGAATTTGCCCTGTAGTGTTAAACCAGTCGTGTGTTTGAGTCAACATAAGTGTTCACAAACCTGAGAAAGAAAACCAGTTCTATATATAAACTACACAATACTGAAAATGCCTTCCATTATTGTGGAAAACCTTCTAGGACTTGAGATTTTTTTAAACATGAAACAAAAATTTTGCAGTTTCCTTTATGAGGAAATAGAATTTTCTGAGACCATCTTCTCAACTTAGTTATGACTGCAACATTTTCCTGGCTTATATAGGTGTTCTGATGTCATTACATAGCCAGCTGCCTTTTTATTTTCATTTAGTTAAAACCAACCAAAATGTCTTCAGGTTGTTACATTACAAAATGCATACATGGCACAGGAGAAGGTTTCATGTTTACACATTAAGATGACAAGAAAATTAAAATAATTCATAGTTTAAAAATTCATGCAATACCACTCAGAAATGAAAAATCTAAATCTTCTAGTTATTAAGGCATCAGTACAGGGGTCAAAAATAAAAGAACAAAGCTCAAGCACAGTTTGAATGCAGCACTTGAGAACTATCTGAGCTCTACCCATTAAGTTATGTAAACTATACAGAGAAAATGTTGTTAAAATATTTTGATGGCTAGTTAGCAATACAATGTATCTGTCTTATAGACACAGCAACTTCTGTAAAATGGCAGAAACAAGCTATGCCAACATCTGCCCAACTTCAAACAGCCTAAGCTCAAATCAGTGGAAGGTCAAAAATATGGAAAACGTGGATTTAGTAGTAAAACGTGGATTTTAAAACTAAAATATCTCCTTTATAGTGAAACAGTTCCTTATTTTTATTCCCTGTGAAAATGTGACTCTACAAAGCCCCAAAACCAAGAGTGTTGTGTTTGCTCCCCTGTCCTTTCTGCTCCTGCTATGCCCAAGACACAAGCCTTTCATAACATTTTGCATGCAGCCTGATGGATCCTAGAAAACTAACCTCTTCCAGTTTTCCCAGGAAGTGTTTTTGGCATGCTAGTGATAATTTCCTTTTCTTGACAAGCACTCCCTACCCAACAAAAACTCTTGTTTGGCACACAACTCCAGAGAACACCTGTGCTTTTTGCTCCATCCAGCAGATTCAACACTTAAATCAGTCTCGCTTATCCAGCTACCCAAGCTGTAATCAGATGACAAAACAGCTGTTCCACGATTTTCTTCCACATTATTTCAGATAAAATACACCCAAGAATCAGCAAGTGTGCATTGAGATTAAAAAACTCAAGAAAGGGTTTCTAATGAATCTCCAATATCCATCCCTATTGCCCCAAAAATGGGACGTCCTACTGAATTTAAAACAAGTGCTAGGCATGTCTGCTGTCTCAAACTTAAATCTAGATTTAGGATTAACAAACCATGTGTTTCAAAAAACATCTGACACCAAAACACAGGATTGAAGTGTGGGGGAAGGCTTGCCCCTATCACAACGCAAAAACAATGAGCAAGCTGCAGAGAAAATAGGTTTGCCTGAGTGATGTTGTAACCTTTACAAAATTAACTGCGACAACAAGAGAAAGTGTTTCAATTTGACCAAGACTTCTTGATGCCCATATAACAGTCACAGTTCATGCTAGCTCAAAGCTGAGAGACTTGAAGACATGCTACACACCAAGACATACGTGAACTGAGACTTTCATAAAAGTTTTTCATTGTTTATACAGTTGGTAACCATTTACTGCTGAAGGCAATATGAAGCAAAGGGATTTTTGTTGAGGTTTTCCTTTTTTTTTTTTTTTTTTTTTTTTATGAGTTGATACCACATGTTTTCACAGACAAAAGAAAAAAATTCTTTAAAAGCCAAAGCAGCCAGATTCATTTTGGAACGAAGCTTGCAAAACCCAATGAACCACATCTGCACAGTAACTGCAGCAATGATATAACGTGATTCTCACTCGTTCATAGTTCTGTGTACTAATGTAAAAGTTTATCCCTTTATTTTAACACAGAACTGAAAAAGACTCTTCCTGCCTTGGATGCCATCTAATTTCTATTGAAACTGGTTAAACATTTCGACTGATCCACCAGTCTACATCCCATGTAATTCTTTGTTGACACCTCTACAAAATTTAGTAACTCATATGAAACTGGGGCAGGCAAATGAATCACGAATAACCTGTAACTCTTGCAGTAAATTTCACTAGGCCGGAAAATTAAGTATCTTGAACTAAAGCAGTTCCACAATGATTTCAAGGAGTTGCACAAAAGTGCAACTGACTCTATCTCCATTCTCTGAGCAGTCAAGCTGCCTCATTTCAAAGCAATTCCACAAGCTGGCTCTAGCTCTAAGCATTCCACATTTTAAGAAGTGTTGGGGTTTTTTTACACAAGCCTGCAATAAGAAGCCACACATATTCAGAAAGTGAACTCTGAAAGCACAGACTTGACCACAGACTACTCTGAACCAAAACATGGAAGTTTGACAGGAAAGCGCAGACTATCCCTACAAAAGAAGGGCTTCAGTGTCTTACCAAAGAAATCCCTTGGGAAATCCAAGAAGCCTGTTTTGTCTCTCACTTCATCTGTTCATTGTAGGGGGGAAAAATTCCATCTGTGCATAGAAAGTTCTCAAATCCGGCACTTCAGACTGCATGCTGTTAAATTAGTGCATTCATTAGTAGTGTTTTGGAAATGTGCCTATACATTGTGTGGGGAGGAGAAAGGATCTTTCATTTTTTTTAAAAAATAGAGAGACACAGAGAAAAATTTCCCCAAGCTGGTCTATCCTAACATCTCAGCACCACCAAAAATTATCACAGAACTTCCCCTTATGGGCTTTTACACAAAACAGATGATCTCAGGCATCAGAGTAACTGGTAGCACAGTTACAACTTGATCATATGTGGTATATCTCCTGAAAAAAAGAGTATGTATTATACGTCTTTGGCATCTTGTTGACTTCTTTGCTTTCCTTTGAGATCTTTATTTAGCCTGGCATAAGTATGGACAGCTGTCCCTGCACACAGCTCTGGATACAGCACAAAGAATAAAGCTAGCTAGCTTTTACATTTTCAAAAGCAACTCAAGAAAGCCCCTTTCTCAGCATTGCCATAGGTACCTAACCCTAGCTGCCTTTCTTACTGCCTTTCACCTTCTGTCAAAAACTTCTACTTTTTACACTTATTTGAGTATGATCACTTGGCATAAGAAGTCACTTCCCCACTTTTATTCATGCTTATGAACAATTACTGGTTAATTTCTTATGCAGCCATTTAAAATAATTAATGAACTTGGGGTTTGCCACCCCTGGGAGTTGCGTCCCTCTTGGTGTAGACTATACTGGCTGTATTTTGACACTTGGAAAGAAGGTGACTCCTACCAACTAACTTTGCCACCTAACTTTAAAGGGTTTTCTATCAAGACCTCAACCTAAGGAGCCCAACTCCACTGCCTTACAGGCTCCTAAGAAAACTAACTACTTCCTTTTCCTGATGTACCGTATAACTTAAGGCATCTAATATTACTTAGCTTTCATTCTTCTCTCCCCAGCTTTAAGACCTGACACTACGGATGTGCATATTTCTATATGCATAAATATGCTCAAGATCTAGTTGTACATTATTTGTATTTCAGCCTCTGCCTGTCCCACAACTTTAAAACTCCTGCCCATGTCTTCCATCTGTGGATCCAAGCTTAAAGAAGATGAAGCTCATCAGCGAAGTACTACTCAAGCCTGAATCTGCAAGAGCTAAAGCACATCAGCAGTTTTCCACATAGAGATGGAAACCCTCTGAGTGCAGCAGAACTACTCGGGTGTGTAAAGTTTCTTACATACTTAAGCACTTTAGGATCTGTCCTCAATGTTTAAAGCAAGTTTTCTGCCAAAATGGCAAGGAGTTCCACAACAATCAGCAGTTCTTGGGAGATTTCCTCTTCTTGTTCTAAATCTTATAAGAACAGCTGTTCTGGAGAAAACTTGGCCATACCTGAATGTCCAGACAGGCTCCAAAACCACAGGTGCAGGCTCCAAGCCAGGGATGCATATGTTAAGTCTTTCTGAAATTCAATGAGATTCAGGTTTTCTCCTTTCTCCAAGTACAAAGCCACCCACTACAGAAGGCACAGTGATCAACAGTAAAGCTTCAGCAATGGACATGTATTTGCTGCTCATATGGTACAGCCAACACTATTAATGAGATTTAGAGTTGAGACAGTTTAGAAGACTTTCTGCACTGTTCTCACTAATGACTTGTCCTGTTGTATTAAGCTTAGAGTGTTTTAGTACTTCAAGTCAGTAGGGAAACAAGAAAACCAGACCATATGTTGTGTGGGCAGGGCTCTCGAGGGCAGAGGGCTACCTTGCTATATCACTAGAAAAGGTATTTGTTCAAAGCATGATTACAGTATTACATTATTGCTGTAATCAGCAAACACTGGCTGGAACAGCCCTGAGAGTAATTCCTTCTGAAGGTTTTGTTCTTTGTAAGCTTTACCAGCTAGCACTTGACATGAAGCGGATACTCCACTAACATTAAGGTAATTCATAAGACCTATACAGCTTTCTCAGTTAAAAAAACTTGGGTCTAAAAATAGAAAAGATGTGTTGTCATCTACAGTTGTAGTAATTCTTGTATCGTTTTTCAGTATACCTGTCTTTGATCTCCTTCAACAGAAGGTTTGCAATCAGTGAAACTTTTAACAAGCCAAACAATTTTTTCCTGCCATCTACTACTGAGAGCAAATCTGAATTGAGTTCTTTAAATCTTTCTTAATTAATTTATAGTAATTTGACAAAAGCATATTAATTTGTTCATATTACCCTATTCATGTGTTGTAAGACTTGAAACCACATATTTAGTTGCTTGAGTCTTGTACCACAAACACCTTCCCTAGAAGTCACCACAAATGTATATACACAGTCATGATCTAGTAAGAGGAAGAGGTGAAACAAATTTAGATACTAAAGTTTACGTTACGATATTATTGGCTCTGTGGCTAAATTGTTCCTTTCATCATTTTTTGCTCAGTCAGCTCAAGACCAAAATGCATTGGAGGGTGATCTTTATAGTCTTATTATTTCACAAGACCTCTCAACCGTGTTCATAACACTAAACATCACCAACCGTGTTTTATTAAATGTTAAAAGAATATTCTATTTTATGCAATATGACTCAAGTCCAACAAAGAGAAGCTATCAAAATGGCTTACTTTGAAATAACCATTACAAAATCAACCCTGAAAAACTTTTTATTCAAAACTTGAAATAGTCAGGTTGGAGAACAGCAGGAAAAAACCTCCAATTGATCAGAAAAATAAAGTAAAAATACTCTCTAAGTCATATTCCAACAGTTACAGATTATTCACTTCTACATACAAACCATTTTGAACTCCCAGGCACCAAACTCCAGTACTACAGCAGTGCCATGTTCACAACACGAGAAGCAATTCCTAGAATTTTGCAGCTTGTAAGGTACAGGTGGAGAACATAAAGTGGTCTCTAATGCTCAAACATCCACTTTAAATTCCTTGTCTGTTGTTTGTTTGTTGGAGTTCAGTAATCTCTATGGGAACAACTTCAGTAAGGATAAAAAAGCTCAAGTAAAACCTATGACAGTTTTTGATGCTCTTAATTGTACTTTGTCTCCCTTAAAGTACAAATTGAACTGTATTATAAGATTATTAAGAGAAGACAAGTTCTCAACTCTCTAGAGCTAATGGGTTAAAACAAAAGCTCAGGGTTCATGGATTACTATAGAAGCAGCAGATAAATGCATTTACTGACACCTCTATCCCTTGATAACTCCCAGTCAAAGGTGACTGGCGATGGACAGCAGTTTTGCACTATATATGGCAGGATTTGCTATACCTAATTGCAGTGGGTTTCTCCTGTCTTGTCTCCATCTTGTAGGTGGGAGCTAGCAAGGAGACCCTGTGTGGAATGACTAATTAAATTAAATGGAGTCCAAATAGCCTAACCATTTGTCTTGGCCATTACCCACACCAAAGTCCCAAGCTGATTTTCAATCAGTACTTTCTTGGCTTGCAGTTTTCTTCCTCTGCTTCACAGAGGCACTGATAATGGCAAAGAGCACAACCCACACAGCATGAGAGTAGCACAGGTATTGCCCATGGGAATGCAGTGCAAAAACCTACTTCCTTCCTAAAGGATAAAGGTTCTCCAGGAGGTGTGGGTGCACATTTCTAACAAAGCCTTCACCCCAAAACTGGCATGGACTTGAGAACTCATGAAGAACTACAGGAGCAGGTTAGAAAGCAAGTGTCTTTAAAGTCAAGAAAGAAGCTTGGTTTTCCTCTCTTTGCTGAACAGGAGAGCACAGTTTGCTATCCCAACACAGCCCCCCAGTTATTTTGTCAATAGGAAGTGCATTACATTAAGGATGAATCTGATGAAAATAAATGATACAGAAAATTATGTAATCTTTAATCTTTACTGCTAGGGAGGCTGATTTTGTTTCCATACAGAGCTCCAATCACTCCACTCTTTCAGAGCACCAATTCCAAGTATTTCTCTGCTTTAGTCTTCCATGTTAGAAACAAAACAATGCCACCCACCAAAACTTAGGCATTGGTTTCATTCTAGACCACAATGAAATGCTGTGGAGACGCAATACTAGTGGGATGAAAATCAGTCAGCATCTTTCATAATTGTGAAGGGAAAACAAAAAATGCAGACAGAATTGCACTAAACTTTTTTAAGAGTTGCACAGTTTCAAAAATACGTTCATTCTAGCATTCCCAAAGGTCATCCTGATATGTCTCTTTTGTTTAAATACAAGTAATATTGGAGAAGGAGAGAGCAGAAAGGAAAGTGGACATACCATATGCATATATCTACAAGTGGCAACACTCCCAAACCTGCCATATAGATTTATTGCATCATCTGTGGCTCAGTCAAAATTCATTAGCTCCATATGACCATGTGTGAGTATGGGAGAGTGTGCGTGTGCATATTCACACATCTGCTTTCAATCGTTACACTGAGGAAATCCTACACAGTAGACACATGAAATAGCTTTACAACCTGTACCAAAGTGTGAAAGAGACAGAAAGAATGTAAGAGATGGAGAATTTTTTTTTCTCCCAAAAGGAGGATTGAGCTGCAAAAATGAGTCACTACATACCAAGATTGCTTCACATCTCTACTAAAGCATCAGTAAAATTTTGGTTTAGGGAGTGAAAGCAGTATGTTAGGATGAGGTATACAAAAGATAGGTGAGTTTTTTGTAGGAATTAGCAACTTCTAGCATACCAGCTTCTTGAGAAACAGCTCAGAGGAAGCTCAGTTGTGTTAACCAAGTCTTCAGTGAAGAAAAGTGTGACATGTGATGCTACGTTCCATTGCAAGAAGATTCTATTTTCTATATCCAGCTATGACTATAAAAAGCAAACAGAAGGTGTGAGAGAGTGGGAGA
Organism: Cettia cetti; assembly: GCA_013401135.1. Taxonomy (NCBI): domain Eukaryota; kingdom Metazoa; phylum Chordata; class Aves; order Passeriformes; family Sylviidae; genus Cettia; species Cettia cetti. The sequence goes on from VZUI01078122.1 coordinate 147,994, forward strand.
AGCTAAATGCATAGCTCAAAATCTTAAGACCTGGAAAAGGCTCCAAAGGACTCTGCACTCTCTATTCACTGAATCTTGTGCCATGTAATGGGCCAACTCAAGTTCAAGTGTCAGGTACCCCAAGGACCTAATGAAGACAGTAGTTCCCAGCTCCAATCCACCTGCCAGGGTTCTCTGCTCTACATGAAGCTCCACCAGAGGTACTAAGTCGTTCTGATTCAAGAATTGTTAAATGAACAAGGCCAACAAATGTCTTTCACACCAGACTGCAAAAGACATAACTACTTTGATCACAAGCACCTTGGAAGTCTGAAACAGTCTTTAACTTCAGTCCCTATCTTGGTGGCAAGAGCATCCTACCTACAATTCTTACAAAATAGTTTGGGTAGATAAACTGAAAGACAGCCACTTTCCTCTCTCCACAAGTCATATAATAGGGAGGACTCCTCCTTAGCTGTAGGTCTCCATACAATGTGATTTTCTAGTTAGTAAAAGGTCGGAGAGCTGTCCTAGCTCTATGTACATTTAACAAACTTTTGCATTTCTGCCCCAGCTCTGGTTTTGAAGCAACACACATAGGTCTGACAAAGAATACAATATATGTAAGTGGTTGGTATTTTACATAATTTTATGTAAAAAAACCCGTTTCTAAAGACAAATAGTATTCTACAAAATAGTAGCTTGTATCTATGGATATTCATGGGTCTCTTTGATGATTGTTTCTTATATTAACTGTGTACTCAGCATTGCCAAATCTTTTCACATTTGCTGTTCTTTTTGGAGAGCTTCTATGCCAACTCAGTTTGAAGATTAACATCATAAACTACTTGGGAGGGAATTTTTTAATGAAACCAAGTAAGAAACAGTAGACATTTTCAAAGCTACTAGAATTCTACAGAACAATATTCATACAAACATCTCCTCAGTCATTTGCTCTTGTGAAATAGCTTTAATTGTTAAAATTTTCCTGGCAGAACAACACTCCTCCTCTAGATGATTTCCTGTCTCATATAAGTCTTTCAGGACTGTAACTACAACAACTATAAATAATCAGTATATATTAAATTCCAGGAGTCAGGTGATTATTCTAGTTATTTGCACTGTTTTTTCTTTTGTATTTTTTCAAACACTTTTTGATGTCATGCAGAAATACATTTTCATACAGAACACTTCAAATACTGAAGAAGAAACATAGCAAAGCTGCAAAAAACTGAATACTTCCTAATATCCTTGTTACACACTGTTAGTAGTTTCAGACAGAGATAATGTCATCTAAAAAATGTTATCCTGATAATAAGAAGCTCTCACATTTTTCCATATCGCAGTGTTTTGTTTAGCACCATTAAAAATTTTCTTTGATCGTTTTTTCCCTTTATTCTGTGAAGATGCAAATCAATATTCCAAACAGGGAAAAAGGAAAAAAATCTATACATTTGTATGTATCTACTGTATTACAGATATTTTACAAGTGTGCAAATAAGAGTGATTTTTATGGTAAGGAAAAGGAAGTGGGTAATTTTAACCTACCATTTGAAAAGTTTTCAAACAAAAAGCTCTACAGGGAAGCAATTTTGCTTGATTACTCTAAATGGGATATTCTTGTCCAGGTCCTCTATCATAACACCATTCAACACAAAACAAAGGCTCCCTTTCCAACCCTGATACTTGTCAATCACAACTGAAGGCCAAAATCACACTTTTATCAGCAGTGCCATTTTTCCTGTCCAATGTAATTTCCTGTCTCTCCCCGAAACCTGGGACCCTTCCTGCCAACGTGTACTCTGACCTGTAGAGCTGAGGAAAACTAATATACCAGCATGAATTTGCTGATGGTATTTCCTATCAGCCATTAAAAGATGGAGTATCCAAGTAGATTAGATAAGGCCTCCAAATTCTTTTTCAGAGGATTTAAACCATTGTGTTACAGCTGATCAGAAGTGCTGGTAAGATACTGATGAGATAAGATTTATGGAAAGTCAAACATCAGCACTACTCCTAATTTAAAAAATTGTTTTAACTTATAGTCAGAGCCCAAACATAAATCTATCATTTATTGTTTGGCTGCCCCTTCTCCAGCAGGAGATTGCACAGTGCACTGCAAGAGACCATTCATGGTAGGGCCATGAAGAGAAGCAGAGCATTTTTAAAATTTTTTAGAAAAATGAGAAAAAGCGACAGATCCATAAGATTTTGCAGGAACTATCTGCAGAACATCCATTCCCAACTGTGTCTTCTCCATGCTCTTGACACAGCAGACATGTCTGAAGGAGTATACTTACTTTCCATTGATTTTCCAATGTCTCCTTCCCTTAGGGTCTAGTGACTTTGTTGCAAAATTTGGAATATGTAAAATTTTGGGGGGAAATTATATTCTTTTACGTTAGATCTTTGTGTGCTTTCAGGTCTGATCATCAGGAAGATTTAACCTTAGAAAGAGAGAGCAGGCAACAAGCAAACTCTAAGTAATGCCTGGGTGTTGGAAAAACAAATCACTTGTTGGTAGAATCGCCTTATAAAGGTTAAAGGCTTAATGTTTCAGTGATTTCAATCTAGGTGGATGTTAACAAATCTTGGGAACTAGAATGCCCACAGGTGATGGACACAAAGAATTCACAGGCCGCAAGGATATTTGGCAGAACTCCCAAGATAAGGAAGAAACTAATAAAGCCAACTCAGCAACTGTGCTGAAATCAGCTCTAACTTGGTGAAAGATAATTCTGGCAGGGGGAGATCGTCACCACAGGCTTGGGACCACCAAACCAAGAAACTCACTGATTCAAAAGAAAAGAAAGAGTGAGCATGGGGACTAAATATCATGAGAAGCAAGTATCCAATGAACGCTAATTCCTTTGTATGCTACCATGTATAAATAATACAAAAGTTTAATAAAAAGTTGGTGTGCTTGATTTTTGGAATACCCAGGCTTGCACAGCTCTGAAATAAATAATCAATGTCTCTCTCAAGTATGTAATTATTCACTTGTTGCACACCAGGTAGCAAATCTGATTTTTGTGGACAATACTTTGAAAAGCCACTCAAAGCCTTCCCTTGTGTTAGCACACACCTGCTTTTCAAATCAACCACCCTCTACCTGCTGCTGGTTTACTGCCATGTCTTTGGTCACTAATACAGAACAGAAATCACCATGATCAGTGTGAGGCAGCTGGCAATGCCAGGACTCAGCCCTGCCTAGGGGTGCTACATGTGAGCTGGATCACCTGCTCAACATTCATCTGTACAGTGGGACTCAATGCCAAGAGCAAGGTTGCTAAGCAGAATCTTGTTTAATAAATACAGCAATGTTCAGCTTTAAAAAATGAGAAAATTCAGCAACAACAGGGCAGTTCCAAAGCCCATGCAATCTTCATTGATAATGCAAAAGCATTAATGTTATGGTTTGAAAAATTACAGTAAAAATTCATTGCTAGGAATACCCTTTAATTGATGAGCCATGAAAAGCTGAGTGGGAAAACTGCACTTTTGAAATGAGTTTATTCTCAATTTCTAAATTAATCAGTGAGAACCTTGTGTGAAACGGGGTATTTCCTACAGCTCTAAGTTAGAAACACTCTTCCAATAAGCTGCTAATACTGAACAGTCAAGAAAAAAATAAAATAATTCTTTGGTCAGTAGATCTCTGAATATGAGCTTCTATTTCCCCCTTGCTTAAGTGAGAAGAGTTAGAAAGCAAAAGGATCACATTATCAGCCAGAGAGAGAAAAACTGCATAGCAATGAAAGCTTTCAACATCCCAAAAAGAAAGCAAGCCACGAGAGCGCAGGAAGGTTTAAGTAAATGCTTAAAATAAGCTTAAAGCTTAAGAATGCTTTTTTACATCACAGACACAATAAAAATGCACACTAAGAATGTCACTTAGCTCCAAAAATCTGATTTACGGACAGACTTCGTGAATTTCTAAAGTATTTGGTTTTTCTTTTTCTTGTAGTAAAGACTTCAGCATCATGTTCTACAAATAGGAAACTTTTACTATCAGTTTTTCAGTACAGTACGTGCATGATTTTGTTTTTAGGAACTGGCAGAATATTAAACCACTAGACAGGTCTATAGGGATGAGTGGGTTGAAAAATGGAGAAAAGTCTTGGGGGCTGTAGCATTCCATAGATCAAATGGTATCAAATATATCATTGTGCAGCCATTTGTTCCCAGTTCTATTGAATGCCACAAGCTACAAGCAACATGATAGCAGTTTCTAAATTTGTGCAAAAAGAAGAAGCTATTTGGACTTGTTGCAAAAGCTAAAGGGTAGAGCACAGAAAAAAAAAAGCTCCAAACAATAGAGTTGAGACCTGAACTATTTTGAAGACCTCCCTGGCAAAAGATAAACAATACCCTTTGCTACCAGATTAATTCCACAACTAACTGAGATAGCTCAGCCCAGCAGCTGTGAGCAATGTCACAAGAGCACTGGACTTGGCACAAGGCAGGACTACCTCAGCTGCCCTCCCTGGCACTGACAAAGTAGTTTAGTGAAAAAAAGAAAAAAAAAAAAATATATATATATATACCATCAAGCAACAGAGATTTGAGATACCTTTATTTTACCCACAGAAATTCAAAGACAAGAAAAGCTGGGTTTTTTCAGTAAATTTAGGCAGACTGCTACGGGAACACTAACCTATCCTTCTTCTTTGCCATTCAGTGATGAAAATGAGTCACACACATCAACTTCATAAAAGAATGCTCAGAAATGCCAAGAATTTCATAACTACCCCTTAAAGGGGGTAAAAACAAAGCAGACGAGAAAAAAAAAAAAAAAGAAAGAAAGACAGCCACATGCAAACACAACTTGAAAAAGTCACATACAAATACAGATTCCAGAGGGGATGGGTAGGGGAGGATGTTGAATAAGAAAATGTAGAAAAATACAAGACCAAACCCAAGAATTCCAAAATGCGCTGACCCTATAGAGTGTCTCTTGAACATGCTACATTCATTGCAAAATTTGATTCCCTGAACATCTATCACCTCTAAATGACTGATGTGCAGAAGAAAAGGATGGAGATATCTTTGCCTGCCCTGAAAGAACATTGGTTATTTTGTGAAGACTGTAGTTTTCAAACTGTGTTTTCCTTAAAAATCTGTATGTCAATCATCATCCCACAATCCTTGAAGTTCTGGGTTTGGGTTTTATTTTTTTCCCATACAACTAATTTTTTCTCATCTTTGAACTAAACAGAAAAATCCTGAGAACCCACTTGTGGCCCCAGGAGCCCTGCACAGAGCCGAGCACCCCAGTTGTGCTCTGAGGTGAACCTCAGGCACTGAAAGGCTGGGCTGCAGCAGCACCTGACAGCTCACTTGAGAGCAGCCACTTCTTTTAACCAGACTGCTACTCCAGCACTGCCTTCACATCACAGCTTTGAGAACAGCAATGACACACCATTTTTCTGGCTCAGCTTAAACTCAGCTAACAACTCTTAAAACATATAAAAATTAAAAATATATAAATTTATGTGCCCTTTCTTTGAGCCCATTGACCCTGGAAAACTTAGAGGTTTGGTAAATAATCTTGTTCAACATGTTGCCTCCTTCATGGATGGCAATACAGTAGTGGAACAATTAAACCAAATATCAGTTGCAATGGAATCAGGCAATGGAATCAGGCATTAAATACACATTATGGTGTATTTTGACCAACTACATGACCTATTACATTTCCAGTTGACACTTTTTCAATGATAAAGCTCTGCCTGGAGTGTGTTGCAGGACCTGCTTGCTTAGCATTTGGGTGAAACCCATCTCTAGGGTGGGTTTTGGCTGGGCTAAAAAGGTACTGAAGAGAGTGAGCCATCTCCATGGCATCAATTCTGATGGCATTGTGGTGAGCACTTAAAAACAGAGGGGAAACACTGCAAGTCTCATGGTCAGGAAGAGTGGCTGACCCCAGGTCTTTTTTGAGGCCAGCAAACCATTTGGATGACATAGAGGAGGAGGGAGAGAATCAGGATCTGGGTAGAGAGGGAGGAGGAGGAGGGAATTCCAGGAACAGTTGGACATGACAGGATATTTGGTTTCAGTGTATGTTTTAGAAAAGGAATGGCATGCTTGAAGATGGCCACAGGCGTCACTCAAGCTGTGCTCTCAATATAGCCTTCCCCTTCCAGAGTATTCCCCATTGAGCTGCATCAGTGATACAGTCTTGTCACCAAACTGACAGGCCAGACTCTGCACTTCAGGCACTCAAATGACCCCATTAATACAGAACATTTTCTGGGCACCATAGCTGGCTAACAATACCCTGTCTCACTTCAGATATCCTAGGTCAAAAGGCACATTCCCAGGTCCAGCTGGAGACAATTCCCATTTACCTGTGCACCTACCCTAGAGGCAGATTTTACACAGAATGTTGGAGAAGTACAGCTGTTCCCATATATGATGCTATTAGTGCTGTTTGGACAATGTCAACTATGTACAAGTGTTTCATACTGATTATCTGGTTAGATTCTGTGTACGTACACCATGGGGTAACAGTTATCAAGAACTAAAGGACTCACCTACTTAGCTGTGCACTAGGTCCTGTTTCCACTCTAATATGAGCTAAAATCTCCAAAGGAAGAGATAAGGAAAAGGTGGGAAAGAGGGGTGATTCTCACACCAGAGAAAATTACCTCCTGGAGGAACCTGCCTAACAACACTCTCAGGGGTCACAGTTGCAAGCCCCGGAAAGCGGCAGCAGGGAAGTAGGGAAATCCTGCCACAGGGACTCAGTGGCTTGGGTGGAAGAGCTGCATGCAAAAGATATCCTTAACCTTACTGGAGCATCAAGGCTCTTAAAGGTGATATGTAAAAATGGCACCTGAGGCCTTTTGAAAGCCATGTTAGGTCAGAAATCTGGCAGATGCCCCTGTTAGAAGCTAAGCATGTTCCCAGGTTCAGCAATGATAAGGAGGATCTCTGCTACAGAGAGTTAAAAAAGAAAATCCACAAAAAGGCTATTTTCCAGGATGCCAGCCAAGTACAATGGAAAAGGATGCTGGCTGTGCTCAGACAGCCTCACCTCATAGCAAAGGCCATCTCTGAGGTCAGCCCTCAGAGAGACAGGTGGTCTTTTGGCTAGAGCTGAGGACCAGCCTACATTAGGTGACACGAGCTGCCTCCAGCTGTGTGAAACTGCTCACTGTCTTCACTCCTCTAGCCACAAGCCCTTAACTGAATGTAAGGGGGAGGGATGAAATGGGCAGGTGTCCTGCACCTACACATATTCAACACTGTATACATGGCTAGATGGAATAAAACCCAGCTGAAGACTGACAACCAAAATCCTACTTCAGTCCTTGTGTGTCATCCTGACTCATAAATGCATGTGAACAGTTGTAAAATGAACTTCAACTCAATTTGTCATAACATTGTTATGTTGAAATTCATTTTCCCTGAAATAGAGATGGTGATGCTCCTCGTGCTGGCAGTCACAATAATTTCCACAGGAACTGAATTTACAGAACAAATTTAAACTTCAACACCATCTTGCCCACCCAAAAAATTAAAGCTCAGATATTTAGTTCATGTAAGACAACAATCTAGCTTTTGACAGAATGCACAGCCTGATTTCCAAAGATGGCAAACTGATGGTGCTCACACATAAATAAAGAATAGGAAAGACAAAAAAGCTCCAGAAATGATGATCACAGTCTTACCAGCAGGATGTAAGTACCTTCTTTACTTTATTTGAGGCTTAATCTAGAGACACACAAGATAATGTCTGGATAAAATTAGTGCAACAGGTACACTCCAGCTTCAAAAACGCTCCTTTGGACTCATTCTGTCAGCTCCTCCCTTTACTTCATGGTCAGCTACGTTGGGAAAAAAGGGTATATTTTCAGCTTTACAGAAGCCACCTGGACCTACAGGATTTAACATCAAAAGGCATTTTTCTTGGTGCCTGTTTATCAAGCGTCTGCCATGCAACTTTCCACATTCTCTTTGCCGTCAACAGAAATCTGCACAAAGCTACCTTGTGCTAGAATCTCAAATTTCTTCTCTTTTTCCACAAGAGACACTAGCTGCAAGCATTTTCCCAGGGTTCCAGCCAAAACTTTTATTCTGCTTGCCTGTGTTCCCATTTGGGAGCCTATCCTCCACTTCTACCCACTGTGATAGTGCAAGTATTGTTCTGAGAGATGACTTCATGCCAACACACCAAAAGAAACTTGTATGATGTAGACCCTGTGCTTCAAAGACAGACAGATAAGGTTTCCTTTCTGATCAACACTTATCTTGTAAAAATGGTAATAGGAGTCTTACAAATGGCATCCTAAAACTTAAATATATATCTTTCTGATTCCCTGGAGCTTTTATATCAGATAAACCAGGTCATGTTACAGTTACAGCACAAAACCAGATGCAAACTCCAAGCTTTTATAATAACATATCCTTTGCAAATAGTCAATTTTTTTTAAAGCCTGAATGTTCTCCAAGGTATGAATGATTTCACCAAGATGAGCCAGAAATTTCCCTTTTATATGAATGTGATATTACCACTTTGCTGTCCCTAGAGCCTTCCAAGCTACAGAGAAACATGACATCACGTTGACTGCATGGTTGGTGTGCCTGTGTGCACACTTAACACACACATTCTCTTTAAGACTCCCATTTTCATGAAGAATCACCAGCTAGCAGGACTGGAGCTTACTGACAGTTGGCCTCAAAAATAGATGGCATATTTTACAACTGGAGGGTTGTATGTTGAGACAGTGCTGCCCCTACAACTGCATTGACCCTTCTGGGTTGTAACAGGACTCATACATGCTCAAAAATGTCCTATAGGGTCAAAAAAGCAAAACAGCCAACTAGAGTTTTTTGGATTATTTTGCACGATATTCCTTTAGGGGTCCTTTATTTTCCAAATACCCACTACCTATGAACATTTATCACATTAAGCTCAAAACATTGTGGCTTATATCAGACATACCACTTAGACTCTAAGTCATCCTACTTCCATGACACCTAATCAATTTATTGCTTACTAACATTAAGGCAAATTTATCATGGTTCCTGGGCAAATTTATTATGTACCCTTTATTATAGTGCAGTTCCCATTACTACAGAGAAATTCATTGTTTCTCCTTTAACCACTATAAAAAATTAAATGCATTTACAAATGTATGAAACAGCCTTAGGCAGTTTTTATACCTCATACCTTGATCAAAATAGGAAAATTAAATTTTAAAATTTTAAAATTTAAAAATAAAGATCCCTACTTTAAATCTGCCACGAGACAGATACTTTAGATGCCAGAGAGTTCCAAATTGACACTGTTATGTGATAATAACGGGCATAGTGTGTATTAAATGAATCATTTCAGTTTGACTTTTCATTCTAATTAGAGAAGTTACCTATGAGGCTACTGAGATAAAGCAGATTTAGAAAAGCATAGCGATAGCAAGGAGATTCACTACCAGGACAAACTGGCAAAATAAGCTTCCACAACCTCTGTGATGGAAAAATTTAGATCTAATAACATTCACGTGTTGAATTTCAGCCAGAAATTCAGACAACCTGAATACCAAGGAACAGATGACGCTACAGATGTTATGGGCTGGCCTCCCCAGCCCTCTCTCCTACCACATGTGTTTTTAAAACTCCTAATATAAGAACTACTAATTTATCATGACTTCTTACATCCAAAAAGTGATCATAAGCAGGCAAAATGTTACACTACAGTTGAAATGTATATAGCAAGCCAGAAAATTTGTGCTGCACAAGCTATTTAATTGTCTTTATCCAGGGAGGTGAAGACGAAAGGTGTGCAATGCTAGTCAGAAAAGTGCTTATAATTACAGCAGTTTATCATCTATTAGCAAGGGAAATAAGTCACTAGGACTGTATCCTAATAGGATAAAAAGAGGTTTGCTAGCTAGGGGCATTTCAGCCCCACTTCTTCCCTGTTAGAACAGTCCCAAACCTTGAGATTCAATTCAACAGCACCCCCACAGTGCTCCTTCACTTTGGCTGGTGCCAAAGTGAAGGAGCAGTCCAGCAAGGAGCAGTCCAGTGAGGTATGAGGGTGAGGGAAGTGAGAATACAGGAGAAAAGGAAACTGCCTGAGAATGATTAAGAATGAAGAACTGGTATTAAAACAAGACAAATTTATTATGTTGCTTATATCACAGAAGACTGAGATTGAAAGCCTTAGAGACCAGCATTTCAGGCAAGGGCAATGATATTTCCTTGCCTGTATAATTTGTATGTAGGCAGCAAAAGCAGGAAAGAATTGCAGGGAGTTGAAAAGATGATCTTATATATCAGCCAGCTACACACTTGATCTGAGATCTGAGTACTGTGCTGGCTTATGCCACTGTACTCAGTGGTGTCACCAGTGCAACTAGTGATATTAAGGTTTGACAGCTGATTACTAGTCACACACTGCTCATTTGCTATGAGTGCCTGGCATCCCAGCACACGGAAGCAGCCATAGCTGTGCCTTTATAAGGCTACAGAATGCTAAGTACACAGCAAAGAATACAAGGTCTTAAGAGTCCCAAATTAGCATACAGTCTTGAATCAATTTCTCTGTACCACAATTCTGGTACTTACAGTGAAGGCATGAAATAAGGTTCACGTTTGCATAGAACTTCTTTGCAAAGATACTTTAGTGATGAGCACCACAAAAGTCTGAGAAAAAAATTCCATCCTTGGAATTTGGTTTGAACTGCAAACAAAGAACATGGCATAGGACTGCATGTTGAACAGTGAGCAGAAAATGAAACACTGAATAGCTGTTCATTGAGAGCTCCACTATTCATTCTGTGCACTAAAGAGATACTCAGAAGAAACACAGCAGTGACCATGTATTTAATATGCATGCCCATGAAGGGGAACTGAGCTTGCAGAGACACTATTGTGTTATTTTAGCAGGCCTGACCTTGCAAATTTCATCACGTTCTCCAAGACTGAAGACAGAAACATATTACTGAGATAATTCCTATTTCACTTGCATTTAGCTGTCTTCAGCAAGATCAGGCTCTGAGATGTTGGGTACCATATGAGGGGGGTAAAAACCTGCCTGTTTTCCAAAGGAGAATACAGCACACCTCTTGATAATTTAACATTTTTAAGTTTGTACATGCAATTTAGTGTAACAAATGCTGCAAGCAAAGGTCAGGAGATGAAGTGCCAAAAGAGTGAACAGTCAGACAAAGTATACATTCAAATGAAAAGTAGTATTAAGTAAACAACTTTAAAAGCCCAATGGAAGAAGGTTTGTTGTGCTCTCCTGAAGTCAAATAGTTTGCCTGTGCTCTAATGGTGGCTAAACCTCCAGCATTAGCCCAGAAATATCCTACATATACAGGAAACCATCATTTGCATTAGTATTCTCTTGTCTTCTGCTGTTCATGGGGTTGTGAAGCTGAATTTTCCAGTACTGTAAACGTGAAAGCTCTACTGGTGTAGAAAGCAAAGTGTTCTTGGAGGAATGCAAAGAGCCTTCCTCAGCTCTCTGCAAAATTATACTAACCAACTTCTGTGGTATTGGAAGCTATCAGAATGGATTTTTTAAAAATCATGAATGTACTTTAAAATGCGAATAATTTTGTTTCTTCCCATTTGGATTATGAAATTTACTTCTGCTACCCTAACTTGAAGCCACAACAAAAAACTGACTAATGCCAAGTTACTCTTAGCACATTAAATTTCCAATGCAAAATTATAAGTCTTCTGTAAAAATTCAGGTCTATAATCTTATGGTAACAACAACTACCAAAAAAAGAGGATTCACTCTTGGACTGCATAAGGAAATGAGACACTATCACCAAGGGTGAAAATATACAAAATATGGTCTTTCAAGACAATTATGAAATCTCTCAACCTGGAATTAAATAACGAGACCATCTTGAGCTACAATCTCAACTCCAGCCTGGGCCACTTTCAAAGGCTATCAAATTCCAAGCAGTACTTGTAGTACACGTATTCCATAGTAATCTCTGTAGTCTGCTGTATAAAAATGAAAAATGGAAGCCAGCTGATGGGCTTTTGGGCACCAGTGGGCTTTGGCTTTGTAGGGCAGGGCTGTATGTTTTACTTTAACTGCAAAACAACAAAGGCCCAGAAAGTTCTGTTCCACTCCCACTTCCAATCAGCTTGGCTGGATCATCTGCTTGGTCTGCAATGTGACCTTAAACCTATCCTTGGGATAGCAAAGTACAGCACAGTACAGAGAAGGAATGGGACTTAAATTATTTGGTCTTTGAGAGAAAGATGGATATAAAGATTGATTATCTTATTTTTTAAAAAAGTATTTCTTGGTACTTAACTAGTAAATCTTTCTGCTGATGATATTTAAGGAAGCAGGTAATTTTTTATAGTTTTGAGTTTTAAGATGAACCTTCTACTTACAGACAGGATGTAAGGAATTTTATACTTTTTCAATACTATTCAATACTATTGTGTCTTTCCAGAGACAGAATTCTGTTGTGCCAGTTCATAATACTCATGAAAACACATGTTTTTCCAAAGATTTTCAAATATAAATTGGGCTGGTATTCAAAATTAGTAGTGTCTTAAACTGAAGTCAGTTAAGTCCAAAAATGTAACACACATCAGCTGAACAGAGTGTTAGAAATTTATCTCCAGTTGAAAGGGACACCAATCCTTTTGCCCTTTTTTTAAAGACTTTGTTCTTTTTAATAATAACAACCATCTTTTTTTTTTTTTTTCTTTCATGCCCATTGTTAGCCCACAAGAGTGTTCTCACCAGAACCACACCAAATTCATTCAATGCCCTCTGGTAGCAGGACAAATAGATGAGCCAAGGGAAAGAGTAGAGATATGATAAAAAATGAGGGGTTATCACAATTCTTTCTAGAATCACACCAAACATTATAAATACGATGTGTGAGTAGGTGGCACTAGAGCTGAAATTGGATGCAGACCATGAGAGAGTAACACATAGGCTTAATATTCTCTTCATTATGCAATTGATCCAAGGCCAGTAAAAAACATACTAGTAAAGAAACAGATGCTCTGAGAGCATGCAACGCAGTCAGAGTTCTTCCTGCTTAGCAGCAGCAAAGAAGCCTGCAGAGGGAAACAGCTACTCCATCCAGTCTGGACCAGTGCCAGGATAAACTAAGCTACAGATCCAAAAGAGAACTGATCCTTGATTTTAATTACAGGAGGATTGCTTACACATTAGCTTAAAACTGTAACTCTCAAAGCATAAGACAAGTTACTATCAGGTGACTGCCAAGGAGCAGAGAAGTGAAAGAAATGGCCATTCAAGCACCAAGTATCTGCAAAACACAAAGCAGTCTCCTCTAGGTACACCCAGCCAACTGTGCTGGCAAGAACCACTGTTGCCACCTCCTTGAGGGGTGAGGACATCAGGTTGAAGGGACACCACCTGTACCACCAGCACTGGCATGTCATCATCACCACAAGTACTCTCTTCCCAGAATCATGGTACCCATCGGATGAAATCTGGAAACTACAGTAATCATCTTCAGAGAGCAAACAGTGCAAATGAGCGCTGAGTGACACTCTGGTTGCTCATGGATTTCACTCAGGGATCAAGGAACAGTCGTATGCAGAGTCTCAAGCCCACACATGGTACCTGTGCTACCTCAGGAATAAGCAACTCTTACCAAAATCTGGCTTTTAAGGTTTTGGCTTGAAAATATTGTGGAGAAGGGGAACAGGTAGAAAAATGGGGGTATTTAGAGTAAATTTTTATTCTTCACCCACAGGGCTATTAAGCTGGAACTCCAAATATAAAGAATGTAGGGAAAATTAAAATTTTTAAGTGCTGTAGAATTACTGGTTTAATGGCCTGCCAAATGACAGAACACTCCCAGCAAAGAGTTCTGGCTGCAGAAAGCCCTTAATCCCATTGAATAACTAACTGGGAATAATGTCAGCAAAACAGCTGTCAGGATGAAATGCTGTTCAAGTCAACTAGAGGAACAACTGCTTAGAGCTGGAAAGCAGTATGTCCAACCTCAAAGCAAAAACCAGGAGCTCACACCACAGTTTAACTAAAATCTGCCTCCACCACCTTCTATCTTAAAAGTGGGGTTTACGCAGGACAAGGAAGCAGTAAAGAAGCAATTGTTCTCTTCAGAAACAGAGCAGGGTGAATTTGGAATTAATTTGAGAATTGAGCCCAAGTGTCTTCCAAAGAGATAATCTGGCAAATTGGTATTTGTCTGTATTCATGCTTCTCACTTTCTACTGTGATAGAAGGGAATACTAAATGCAGAACTCTTGAAGACACAACTTCACAGAAACAATGTACCAGGGAATCTCTATTAAGCCCTGCTAAGCAACTCACTCTAGTCAGAATTTCTACTGGAAATATTTCATAGTAAGAGCTACTCTTGCCTGCACCATGATCAGGGCATGAGAGCCCCTGCTCCAACCAGGACTTCCTGAGGAAATGGAGATTTCACAGTGGCTCAGACATGCCTGATCCAGCTTATATTCTCCGAAGTGCCTGTTACCGGGTGTGTGCTCTTGAAGCTCTGTATCAAGACTCTGCTAATTCTCATTTCTTCCCTTCTCTCAACTAAATTTCTTAAATTTCATTATTTCTGTTCAAGTTTAGAAGAAAACCTTGACATTATACACACCAGGATCTGAAGATACAAGGGGCATGGATGACCAACTGCACATCAATGCTCAAGAAAGCTTGCAATAACCATTATCCTATAAAAAAGATATCTTAAGCCCTTAAGGCACACAGGAGGCAGAAAGCTGACAGAATCCATGTGACAAATGCACCAAGTGAGTGCCTTTTGCCATCTATACTTCTGTGCATTAACAGATGGATTACTGGGAAGTCATTTGCAGACAAAAAATCCCCCAACAGTGCCCACACAAGCAGCAAGTAAAATGGTCAAAAGCCCTTCAGCCAAAAGCCGTATTTTAAGTTAGATGGGCTGTTGATGAGCAAAAGAAAAGGCACTTTGCTTTTAGTAAGAATAAAGTTGTAATTCTCCTAACTTGTATCAGTTCAATTATTCTGTCACTGCACTGGGAATGAAAGAGCTATAGTTACCACAGTCCAGAAATCCCCAAACGTGCTCTTTCCCTCCAACAGCCTCATTGCACTTCTGGCAGGAAGTGGCTTCTGGAGGGACATGGCTCTGAGGAGTAGGACAAGTTCACAGGTCAACACACATGGCTTCCAGCTCAGTTGTTTACAAGACATTTTCATGGCAACCCATAAATGCAATTGGTTGTGGAAGACTTGTCAGACAGCAGCTTTGTTCATCTCAGGCCATTATCCTAAGAAATTCTGCTATGATATACCTCTGGACAGCAAAGGACACAAGTGTGCACATTTGAAGTGACCTTCTGCCCTTGCCAGCAGCTTTTTACACTGTAGAAGAGTCATCCCTCTAACTTGCTTTTTGTTGAAGAAATAAAAGCTTATCCTCAACAGACTACCAGCAAGAGTTTTTGACATGTGGAAGCATCTCAACTTTGTTGACTCTATCACATCTGCTTCACCAACCATCCACAGTGTTTATGCTGTTGCAGTTCTAAGTTTAAAGCACTCCCTCTTCACCAAACACAAAAATAGGAGCTTATGCTTTCCTCTCTTCATATGTTTTTGTGTACAAGATGCTTATATTTTCCCTCTCAATTGTAAAAGAAAACTTTGACCTGGCTGAAGCTGCATGCACTGAAAAATGTTCACTGCTCATGGTTAACACTGACAGTCCTTTCTCCATGAGCACTTTTTCCAACAGCACCCATTTCCTGAGTTACTGGAGACCAGGCCAAGCCATGGGAAACTGTTGCTTTGATGCCTCATATTGGAGCTGTCCTGTGCAAAGCCTGCCCCCACTGCTAATCAGGGTGAAAATCAGCACCTTCTAGTCACATAGCCCTGCACCCCAAACATGCAATGATGGCATATTCCCCTTTCCCTACACAAAGAC